>CAUYON010050096.1:0-34148 GCA_963573935.1 Arctocebus calabarensis
TAGTGATCAAGGAAATGCCATGAAGGATATCTGTAACAGTATGATCAAAATATTTCTGAATGTATATGAATCGTGCCCTGTGATTGCACCAATGTACATAATTATGATTCAATAAAATTATTAAAAAAAAAACAAAAAAACGTGAATAGGCCTGCTTTGGAAATTCATTTTTAGCTCTTTCCCTTCTGAAGTTCTTCATCACTCACAAGTGCGCAGCTTCTTTTTTCTGGTTTCCCATGCCAGAAAAAGTGGGCTTCTTTGAATCTACCCCCTCAGATACCAAATGCACACATGAACTGCTTCTACCTCCAGGTTATGGTCTTGGACACATACAGGGTCTTATTTTTCTCCTCATCCTGTCTCTTCTCCCTGAAATGTGATACACATAATTACATCACTCTGATGAAGAGCTTTCAACAGTATTTTAAGAAAAAAATGCCTGAACAATCTGTAACCTTTAAAAAACAAACAAAGAAAAAAAGACCAAAACTAGGAAATTGCCTTGAACCTTTGAACTGGGCAAGACCCTCCCAAACACCTTGTCTTACTGCTTTGCAGTCTGTTTTTTTTTTTTTCTTTCTTCTTTACAACTCTAAGTGTGTGAACATATTTTTTGTTTCTGCTCACTCTCTGGGACTTTCAGGTAGCTGTTTTCTACATCGTCTCCATGTTTTTAAAGCTATTTTTTTTTCCTTTTACAATAGATATCATACTTGGTGGTTTAAAAAGGGGGTGGGTCTTGGTGTGTGCCACATCTTTTGGGGATAAAACATGATTGATTGTAAGAGGGATTTTACATAACAAAGGCAATCAGTGTAACCTGGTTTCCTGTACCCTCAGTGAATCCCCAACAATTAAAAAAAAAAAAAATCATACAGGAATCGGAGTGGATCTCTATTACTAAGAAACCCAAACAATATTTTTTTAGGGACAGAATCCATTTTGGAAGTATTTTTACGGATTGACAAAAAAAAAGTGAATTATTATATTGTCCTTAAAATTAGAGATGCTGATTTCTTGTTTCTCTGAATGTTCATTATAGTTACATTTTTAATTTCATTGAAGCAATATTTTGTTCCCTGAAATACAGTGTTCAAATATTTATCAACTATGAGGACTCACAAATATAAGTATAGCACCAGGACATCATTTTCAATTGAAGAATAATCAATTTTTTATATATGTTTTAATCTACAAAATGGGAATAAAATTTTCTATGATATTTCTATTAAAGGAAATTACATATGAAAATTACACAATAAAGTTTCTGAAACACAGTACTCTTAAAATAGATATCATATACAGTAACTGCTATTTACTCCCAAGGAAAAAAGTACTTTAAAAAATTTATTTAATAAATAACTACCAACTTACGTTAGAATTATTGAAAATTGATCTATAAGTACTGTACATACCACTGAACAAAGGAAAGCAAAGCAAAGCCTCCTGAATTTACTTGAGAAATAGAGGAATATCAAATTTGTCATACCCATTGTACATTAGCCACTGTATGTTTCACGGAATCTGACATGTGGAATGCAGTGTCAGAATCAAAGTATTCTAGATTTGAAATAATCAACAGAGTAAATTCAGAAAGAATGAAATTATTCCTATCTATTCCTTAGCCACCAAGATATCGTTATTATACATGTTATATTTATTTCTGGGGGAAAATATCTATTGAAGTAGAGATAGCAATAGTAGAAAGGGGCTTCAGAAAATTATATGATTTGTGAGGTTACATATTTGGTAAATTTGTTTTTCTTTTACTTTTCTGTTTGAATTGTGGTACTTGTTTGTTAGGAGAGTTGATGTTCTGTCTTCTAATAGAATCATTTAAGTAAAAATCAAACCAAAAAATGAGCATGTAGTTCTCAACCTGGCTACTAAGAGATACATTTCCTTCTAGGTATTATAGATTGTATAATGATTTCTTTATAAAATGAAGATAAGGAGGGTATTGTGCATAAGGATCATTACTAATACACAACTCTAGTGAGTATGCTACAGTCGGGGCTAATGAAATATCATATCCTAGATGTTTGGGAAAAATTTCTTTTGTCAGAAGACCCTAGCAAGGAAAAGGTGCTTATCCTGATGATAAGATAAAGTATTATGGCTGGATGAATTCAAGGCTTCTTTTAAATTCTACAAGTTCTAGTATTATTTCTAGCTCTAAATGTGTCATCATTGCCCCTTGGGTATAGTTTGTGTTCAATAAATATTTATGAAAGGAATGATGATCACATGTACAACGGTTTGTTTATTCCACATCAGATTAAAAGTATGAGGATAGAAAAAAGTACATGACGATCTCTTTCAAAAACAATATCCTTAAAATAAGGAAGAATCAAATTCAGCCAGAATACACACTAATAAAATTAGAGAGAACAAACTAGAAAATATTCGCCAAACACTCATGCAATAATTTAAGAGTTCCTCCAAATTTGTGATTTCAATTGTTTCATTTTTGATCAATAACTCCACATAACCTGGTTGCTTACAGTCTATAGAATTCCCTATAGTCCCTGATTCCCAGAAAATACAACAAAACTTTAAATTCTTGATTCTCCTGCCATACAGAACAGTTATTCCTAGTATACTGCTGGCCTAGAGTAGGGGAGGTTGAGGTCAGGGGTGGAGTAGGATAAACGCAATTTCTGTTTGAGTTTAAAGATTTCTGTGGTGTTCTCAAATCCATCAGTCAACAAGTCTCTCTTCACTCCACACCATTAAGTTAAGCACATCTTTCTGTATTGAGATACATTATTATCAAAGAAAAGGATGCTTATATATTTGAAGCCAGAAACTCTGAACAAGATGATAGGTAAAGCATTAGTGGCAGCTTTTTCATCACTGCAAATGACTTACTCCGTGTTATTTGCTTACACATTTCTCACATGAGTGATTTCTGCCAAATGAATAGTTTTTGCCTTAATATATCGGGCTCTAGTTGCTACTTTCTCTTTAACAAAACACATTAATAGCAGACTTAAAAAGGAATTGAGCTCGTGTCTACAGTATCATGCCCATATTTTCTTCTAAATCCTTCCAATAGAGGACAGATGAAATGTGCTTAGTTAATAAAACTATGTTGGCGAATATGAAAATGTAGAACTTCACAAAATAGGAGATACGATGGATGTACAATTTGGGAAAAATTAAAAATACCATTTACTATTCAACATCAGTTGTCTTTTTTGTAGTTAGTTGTTAAAGAAAACGACATGTGTTTTGAGGTAGCAGTGAGACAAACGCCTTTTGTGAAAAGCATCTGCAGACATGAACACAGAGTTGGTAGGTCCTTTTCAGTTACGTTGCAGAGGATGTAGTTTTATTTCTTTTGGTTTGGTTCGCTTTGTTTTACAATTGTTAAGGACTACCAGGCAAGGAAAAACTATAATATTCAGAGAAAAAGAGAGAACAAATTTGATCAACTAATATTAAGAGGCTAGTATGTGGTAGAGAAATAGGATTTTCAGAAAATCTACCTCTGGAGAGCAGTGTAACGCCGGTTTCATTGTACGGTGGCTGACCTACTTAGCAATCAATGCAAACTTTGAGAGAACTGCGTATGAGAGTAATAGGCCCTTCTTTGGAAGTTTTGGATTTATTTTAGCCAAGCAATTTTATTGGAAAGGCACATCGCATAATGAATAATGATTTGTGTTCCAGCAGTGATTCTGCTACATACAGAATTTTAGTCATCTATTACATATTTTAGCAAACAGGGGCCATGTCTTATATCCAACTGCCATTTATTTAATAGAAAAATTAGTAAGTATATTGCAGACGTACGCGGAGGTGTGAATATATGTGTGTGTGCACAGACATGTGTGAACGAGCTGAGTTAAGTGTTATTTCATGCCCTCCAACATTTCAAAGGCATACTTCTTTTTATTCCAAGGATAATGCAGAAAAAAAATGTAAAGTTTATCAAAAAATCATGGAAATATGTGTCAAAATTAGAGAGAATGTTTTCTTACATTAAAGAGTAGGTGTCTTTGTAAAGGACGCTGAGAGGAAGAGATTCTGTTAATAAACCATAAATCTATTAACTTATAAAACGACTTTCAGTACATGCAGCAAGAAATGATATTGATCTGCAATTATTTATATAAGTCCTTTTTAAATCGTTTTTTATTTCAAATTAATATGAGGGTAAAAATTTTTAGATTACATTCTTGTCACTTGTAGGGTAAAGTTCTGGTTGTAAAAGAGCCCGTCACCCAGGGGGCGTGTTACACACCCTCGCAATCTACATCAGATGAAACCTTGGCACATGCCCTCCCTCCTCCAATGGTCCTCTCCCCTCCTTCCTCTCCCCCCTGCCCCAGTATTAGACTGTATTTGTGTTGTATTATCCATATGTGCATGTCATATTCCTGTGGAAATATCTATGAGAAAACATACAATATAAAACAAGAACAAAAAATGGTCTTTCTGTTTCTTTCAATACCAAATATAATTCATCTGGAAATATACAAGTTTCATTTCAAAATAATTCCCGTTTTCTACCATTTCCCCACCTCCACTGCCATCACTCAACTATCATTGCCACCATCTTTCTCTTGTATTAGTCTGAACACCTTCAACTAGCCCCCAAGTTTCTACTCTTGCCAGGGAAGCTGTGTCCTCCGCAGTGAAGTGCTTGCTGTTCAAGCAAGTGCACAAGTGAGGTGACGTCAGGCTGCATCTTGAAACTCCCCCGTATGTCAGCAGTTCAATCAAAGCCCAGAAGGCTTAAGTGATCCTCTCTCTCTTCATACAATACCAATAAAAACTACTGCCCAAACATGTACCTTCTGCCCATCACAAGTTTCCTTCTGTCCTTTGTGCATTTCAAGCATGCTTCTACCTCGGGAACTTTCCCTGACTTTTCTTTTTGCTGATAAACTGTTTTCCACTCAAAGGCACATAAAGATTTCAATTCTTCTAAATATTTGTATAAATTTATTTTACCATGATATTTGCCTTAATTAAATGACATTTCTAAACATTATAGCTATGAGAAAAGAAGTTGCATTCCCCTTTACCTTTTTATACTGTTTAGTTATTTAGGTTACATAATTATAAAATAAACTAAATAAATGATTTATTTGTTACATTTATTTTTTTTTAATTTCTATAGATTTAGGTGATTTTTTTGTTGTTTTCGTTACATGAATGAATTGCATAGTGGTGAATTCTTGGCTTTGAGCATGCCCATCATAGAAGAATGTGCATTGTGTCGAATACCCAATTTTTCATCCCTCACCTTCCTGCCATCCTCCCCCTTCTGAGTCTTCAATGTCTATTATGAACATACATATTCATGGTTTAGATCCCATTTACAAGTAAAAACTTGCCGTATTTGCTTTTTCATCACTGAGTTACATTACTTAGCATAACGGCCTCCATTTACCAACAAATTTCTGTGAAATACTTTATCTAAATACTTTTTATGTCTGGGAGGTATTACACACACTTGTGCACACATGCTCCCTTTTCTTAATCTGCTTGTCAGTTAACAGGCCTTTAAATTAATTCCATATCTTTGTCTTTATAAATTATGCTGTGATAAATATATGGGTACAGGTGTCTTTTTAATAAAATAAGTTATTTTACTTTGGGTGATACTCAGTAAGAGGATTGCTTAAGTAAATGATAGATCTGCATTTAATTATTTGAGAAATCTCCATGGTGATTGTATTAATTAACATTCCCCACATCAGTGTATAAGCTTTCCCTGCCCACTGCGTTCATGCTTATATATCTATCCCTTTTTTCATTTTTTACTGATGGTCGTTCTGACTGGGTAAGGTGGGATTTGATTTTTTTCTTTTGAATAGTGGATGTTCATGTCTTGTGCCCACTTTTTAACGTTTCTTTTTATGATTTGTTTGATTGCATTGTGGATTCGGAATATTACTCCTGTGTCAGATATACAGTTTCTGAATATTTTTCCTCATTTTGGAGCTTATTTAGTGTGTTGATTATTTATTTTGATGTGTATAAGCTTTTTAGTTTTAACTCCCATTTGTTTATTTTTGATTTTGTTGTATTAGCTTTTGGGGGCTTAGTCATAAATTCTTGGTGTAGGCTAGTATTGAGAAGAGTTCGTCTTAGATTTTTTTTCTAAAATTTTTATAGTTTCAGGTGTTACATTTAAGTCCTTAATCTATCTTGAGTAAATTTTTGTGTACAGTGAGTGATAGAATGTGCTCTCTCTAGTGCATGATTCTCTTTGTTCTGTCGTAGATCAGTTCATTGCCGATAAGTGGTTTTATTTTGGGGTACCTATCTGTTCCCTTGACCCATGTGTTTATTTTTCTATCTGTTTCACATTGGTTTGTTTACCCAGCCTTGTGGTATAAGTTAAAGTCAGGTAATAGGATGTCTCCAGATCTATTCTTTTCACTTTGGATTGCTTTGGATATTTGGGCTATTTTTTATTCTGTATAACATTTGGAATTCTTTTTTCTAATTCCATGAAAAAAAATGATGATATGTTGATAGGCTTGCATTTTTTCTGTAGAAGGTATTGGGCAATTTGGTCAAAATTGATCTTTTCAATTCGTGAGCATGAGATATTTTTTTCTGTTTTGTTTGTGGCATCTATAATTTCTTTCATTATTATTTTTTTAGTTCTCCTTATAGAGATC
The DNA here is from genome assembly GCA_963573935.1 of Arctocebus calabarensis. Taxonomy (NCBI): domain Eukaryota; kingdom Metazoa; phylum Chordata; class Mammalia; order Primates; family Lorisidae; genus Arctocebus; species Arctocebus calabarensis. The sequence continues at coordinate 6,645 of CAUYON010050096.1, forward strand.
TTTCCACTCCTGGCTAAGTATATTCCTATATACATGTACCAGAACATAGACACACACACATATATACCTGCAGTTATTGTAAGTGGGACTGAGTTCTTACTTTGATTCTCAGCTAGGTTGTTATATGGAAATGATAAGATTAGTATATGTTGCTTTTGTAACCTGAAATATATGAAATTAATTTGTCAATCTTTGACGATTTTAGGAGGAATCTTAGGGTTTCATAGATATAATTTCATATCAGGGGAAGACATAGTTTGGCTTCATCTTTTCCAATTGAAATGCCCGTTCCTTCTCCTGCCTGACTGTTCTGGCTAGGACTTCTAGTAACAAGTTAAACAGAAGTGGTAAATGTGGGCACTCTTGTTTTATTCCTGTTTTCCTGAGGAATGCTTTCAACTGTTCCATTCAGTATGATGTTGGATATGTGTTTCTAATACATGGCTTTTTTATTTTCAAGTATGTTCTATCAGTGTTTAATTTCATAAGGATTTTTATCATGAAGAGATGTTGGCTTTTATTGAATTTTTTCTAATATCTTTTGAGATGATCATATGGCTTTTGTTTTGTTTTTAATTCTGTTTAAATTTCTGTCTAAGTGAATCACATTCATTGATTTGCATATGTTGAATTTCCCTTGCATGTCTGGAATGAAAGTCACTTAATTGTAAAGAGTTATCTTTTTAGGTGTTTTTGCACTCATTTTGCTAGCATTTTGTGGAGGATTTTTGGATCTATGTTCATCAGGGGTATTAGTGTGTATATTCCTTTTTGTTGTTGTTGTGCCCTTTCCTGGCTTTGGTATCAAGATGATGCTAACTTCATAGAGTTAGTAAGGGAGGATTTCTGCTGCCTCATCTTTTGGAACATTTTCAGTAGGGTTGTACAAGTTCTTTATAATATATCAGAATTTAGCTGTGGATCTGTCTAATCCTGGGCTGAAAAGTGGTGGGCAGGGATTTTTATTTCTAATTCAGTGTTGCTACTTATGATTTCTGTTTCTATAGCTGCTTCCTCCTGATTCAAGCTAGTGTGGTTGTATGTCTCAAGAAATTTACCCGTTTTCTCTAGTTATTCTAGTCTGAGTGTGTATAGGATTGTTTATAATAGTTTTGGATAATTTTTTTTATTTGTTGTAATGGTTCCTTCTTCATTTCTGATTGAGCTTATTTGAATCCTCTTTTTTCCTGGTTAACCTTGTGTTCTATTGATTTTGTTTAATCTTTTTTAAAGAACCATTTTTCCTTTTTTGGATCCTTTGTAATTGTTTTAATCAATTTTGTTTATTCTACTCTGTGCCATTATCGTGCTAACTTTGGGTCTGGTTTATTCTTGTTTTTGTATCTTTAAGATGTGACATTATCTTGTCAGTTTGTGTTCTTTCTTTTTTATGTAGGCATTTAATGTTGCAACCTTTCTCCTTAGCCTTGCTCCATGTTGTTCCAACCCAGGAGAGTTAGTGCAGCTTGTCCGCCCTTTCTGTTGGGGGAAGGATGCCCCATGCGTGGAGCCAACCACGCAAATGTGTGCTCCCCTCAGTCCTGCCTGCATGGGCTCCCTTCCCACTCAGGATCTGTTTACAAATCTTTCTTCCGTGCTCCTCGATGACTGAGTCCTGGCAGCAGGGGGCCCGGACCATGGACTTGTCATTAAGCTTCCCTGAGTTGAAGTGCTGACCACGACAGGGAGAGATGGGCTGGTCCTGGGTTGCCCATAAAACACTCAGCAGATCAACAGCAGTTTTTCTACTGTCCAGCTACTGGGGTGGGGGAGTTGCCCCTATCTGTGGCAGCAGCAGGGTGGACACTTTTGCAGAAGGATCATAGGTGTGGAGCTCCAGGTCTAAATACCAGTAGGTCCTGCCGTCTTCCACAGCTGTGATGATGCAGCTTGACCTTGGGGCAAAAGAGATCTCCCAGGTTCCTGTCTTCTGACCTGGACCAGTAGTGAAGCTGTAGTGAGCTCTGCGCAGAGCATAGAGTAATGGAGAAAGGTTCTCTGGTCGGTCCCAGGCACAGGTGCTTAGCATTTGGAAGCTGAGGGAACTCCGCAGGAGCTTATGCAGTGTCTTTGCATGAGCCCCTAGCACAGTGCTTCTCAACCTTCCTAATGCCGTGATGCATTTTCATTGGCGGATCGTGACCCACAGGTTGAGAACCTCTGCCAGCTTCTCACACCACTCTTGTGGACTGCGGGTGTCAAGGATCTCTTCTGAAGCTAAATGCAAAGGTTCAAGGTAGAAATGGAGTGCCACAAAAGGGGCTTGGTTATACCTTCCCTATGTCTGTGTCTAGTGCTCACTTCACGCTCTCAGTAGCTCTGAGCAGGCTGGCTTCCACCTTCACCCTCGGCCTTTCCCATATTCCTTCTAACTTCGACTGTTCTTCCTCCACCAATCTATTGAAAGTACGGGGATTTGATGGATATCCTGATTGCTCGTCGAAGAGGCACATTATGTCAGCTATCTTCCTGGTCTCCCACATTTAATTTTTTGTCTGTAAACACAAACATTTTTTCTTGTGTTTGCTGTTGTATTCTCAGATCTGAACCTGTCTTTAACCAATAATAATTGCTCAATAAACATTTATTCAATGAATGAATAATATCACCTCAAAGGTATACAAAGGAATATTGTCAATGAGCAAAGATTGTATTTTTTTATGTATTAAGTTTGCGTTTATGTATACTCATTATCCTTTACTAGATGGTTTTACACAACACATAGGATACATCTTTAAGCACATAATATGTAAAGAAAATATCAAAAGTTTTACTTTCTCAAAGAAGTTTATTTAAATACTAAATACATAGTCTATTATAAATATATTTCATGACTAGAGTGCATCTCCATACAACTTATGAGTATAAAAGTATATGAGTTGTTTTCTAAAATGTGTTTGGAAGTTTTTTTTTTTTTTTAATCAAGCACAAGTTAAATGATCTTAATTTTTAAAGAAAGGGGCTGTGTTTTGAATTAGTTCTAAGACGCAATTAAGCAATTTGTTAATGATGAATTGTTATTGTTAATGATGAATTTTCAGCATCAGTTGCTAGAAAATCATTCTTCCAAGACAAAAGTAGAAAACATATGCTGCTCCTTATCCCAGTAAGGCTCTAACTTCACTGCAGTGACAGAATGTTTTAACCTAGGAGAGCTGATGCAGGGTTTCCCCACCCAGGGATGGACATGGACCCTCATTTTCTAGGCCCAACAGGCTCACAGACCAGCTTGAATACAGACCACTTTCTCTGGACCAAAGCAGGCTCATAATAAACCCGTCTGACCAGTGTTCCATCTAAGCTGCCACTCCCAGAGCAGAGAGCAAGCCCCAAACGGGACCACATTTCTGCACAATGGCAGTTTTATAATTTACTTCTGCCCAAAGGCCCCTGGCCAATTGTGACATATTCCAGACATACATTCGGTGTCCCCCTAATGTTCTCTGCCTGAAGGGTGAGAAAAACTGATATAAACCCCCAGACAGAAGGCTCAAATGGGCTACCAGTTGGGGATCCCCATTCTATCACACCAGAGGCCTTATCTTTCTTTTTATCTATCTATGAATAAAAACTATCCTGCTGCCTATTTGTCCTGGTCTGTGGATGCCTTCTTCCTACTCTAAGAGCGAGGACCATCAGAGATTCTGCTATAGAATCACTAGCTACATATCATATGAATGCACAGTAATTTTACAAAATATTTGCAAAAGATTCTTTATGTGTTGGCCACTTCTTTGTAAAATTTTGTAATAAATATTTTGTGAATAAATGCCCATTTGACTATTATTTCCCATTTTTTATATATAGGTGACTTTATGGGCAACGTTTTGGACACCATATATTGTCAGGTGCCAATATAATTGTTTCCTAAAATAAATAAGTATTTTAGTATTGTCATTAATGAAAACACCATTAACATTGATGCTATCATTTAATTATATCTTTTAATTTCATAAATATGACATTCTACAAGATATATCTTAGAAATAATAACTACACATATTTAATTATATTTATAACTACAAAACCAAAAGTTTGTTTAAAGGGGAAAATGAGTTATTGCCTTTATAAATGTAGATATTAAATCAGATTGAAGTAATTAAATTTTCTTTGGGAAGCATTAAAAAGGTCTGTGTTTTTTTTAGCCTGAAAATATGTTCCTTGGAGATTTTATCACAGTGAAATATTTAAGATGTTTACTTTTTCATGAAATCACAGAATGTTGATTGGTATGTGGGATAGCTTGATACAGTAATTTCCCCCCAACTTTTTTTTTTAATTCTAATCTGTTGTTTCTGGTACATTAGTACATTTTTCATACAAATGGAGATGAGAACCAAGGCTATTATCAAATTTGACACTGAAATATTTCATAGTGTAAATTTTATTGTCTCCTTTTTTGAATCCTCCTTTTATATTGACTCCCTTTTCTAGTTCTTAATTATAGGACCCATCTCTGTTTTATGTCACTCTCTGGTGTCATTCGTGCCTTCCATGCAGGGCCTCTGCTCAGAAGAAGAACCTATAAAACAGAACCTCTGCTGGGCTCAATTAAAGCTCTCATTTCCTTCACAGTCTCAGCTAATACAGAAAACATAATAGAATATAAGTTATTATCACATGGATGTGAAATTTCAGAATCCCCACAAAATTTTAAATACAACAAAATAGACGTTCATCAAGCAACAAAAAATTAATTTATCTCAATTATGTCTAGTGACATATTTTTAGGGTTAGGAAATTTAGTGTCTTTTTTCCAAAAAGCTTCCATGTTTGTAGGAGACTTGCAGATCTACATTGAGGACTATCAACAAAGATTTCAAACTCGAAAATGTAAATGAATTTATTCTCCCATGCAATGAGTGTCCCAAGATAAAGTTTTTACAGCTGAAGATGAAACAGAAGTGTTTATGTATTCCCAAAATCAAGTCATTTTTAAATAGAGCATTATTCTCAATAGTTTGTAGTTCAGTGTCATTATCATGTACATTTAACTACTTTTGAATTTGGGAAACCTTCATTTGTTGTCCTCGTTTTTTTACCAAAGTATCAGTCTTCATTCTTTTGTTTCTATGTAGGCAATGATCTAACTAATCTCCCAAATGGCAGGGTTTTTTTGAGCACAGGACACCACTATCAGATTAATATTTAAAAAATACAAATAAAAAAACCCACTCCAACACTCTTAGTTCCTTGCTTTTCAATATTGAATTTTTAACAAGGTTAAGTGAAAGATTTGGCTTTCAGAGTCTATCACAGAGGCATGTGTGAGGCCCAGGGGCAAATGGGAAACCTCTGTATCTTCCATTCAATACTGCTATGAACATAAAGCTCCTCTAAAAAATTCTAAAACAATTATTGAGAAATTATTTGAAATGCAATAAATAATTGATAGTTTTAAAATCTGTCATAAAACTGAGACTAACAAAAACGTAAAATTCATTTTGTTTCTTTAGAAGTCACCTTTGATTTTGCCTGAGTAGACCTAACCTATACAGCAAACTTCATTTTTCCCATATTTACAGATATACTAAAGTTATCTAATGAGAGCAATGATTACAGAAGAAATGACTCTTATGAAATCTTTGTCTTTTCCTCTTCTATACGCATCTTGACTTATATTTTCCTATGTTTTCCTTTATCTTTATTGAATTTATAATCCTTACAATAGTGGTTTTCATTGTCTGTGTGTTGACACATAAATGAAAGTAAAATGTAAATATTAAAATGATATTTACTGCTATTTTAGTGTTTCTTAAAATACCCTCAATCCCCTCTGTTAGTTAGTTCTGATTCATTGCTCAGAAAATGTTTCCTGACCAATCAAATTAGTGCTTGAGTATAGGGATGAACGATGGAAGCACATCTTTTGCCTTTTTTCATAAGGTAAAACATCTACAGAAATATCTGATGCAGGTGAATTTTATGTGTCTATTGGCTAGGCCTTGGTCCCCAGTTGTTTGCTCAAACAGTAGTCCGGATATTGATATGGAAATATTTTGTAGATGTGATTAACATGCACAGTCAAATAACTTTAAGTAAAACAAATCACCTGCCATGATGTGAGGAGGCCTAATGTTGCTTGGTGGAGGCCTTAGAAGAAAGACCTGAGGTTTCACAGAGAAGAAGGAATTCTGCCTCAAGATTATAACATCAAAATCCTGCCAAGAGTCTGGCCCAATAGATTTCCAGTGGCTTTATCTTTCCAAGGGGTGTTCAACTTTTTTTCTTTGTTGGCACATATTGGAAGAATGAGTTGTCTTGGGTCACACATTAAATATACAAACACTAATGAAAGCTGATTAGCAAAAAAAAAAAAAAAAGAAGAAGAAGTCCATGCATACTTTTCCTGATATCCAACACCCAGCACAGATAAACAAAATAGTCCTGAAATAGCGTCATCTGGCCCATGGGCTCCAGGATAGACACCCCTGAATCATGTGAGTCAATTCCTTAAAATAGATCTATACATATCTGCAATGATATATACAAACACAGGTGTGTATGCATATATACATATATATGAATCTGATAAAGGGTAACAAATACATGTATTACACATTTCAAATATATTTTTTAATTCACTTATATTCCAAATCTTATTTTTTGCCTCATAATTGCTTAAAATAGTATAATCAAAATAAAGTTAAGTAGGACAATGCTTAACTAATACATTATTATGTGAAATTAAAATCAAGGTATGATAAAACTATGATATCTCTTTAAATCATTTGCTCCCAAATGTTGCTTTACATTTGGTTAAGTTATATTTTGAGAACTTTCTGCTCCAATGTTTTCTTCATACAAAGTCAGTGTGAGTTCCTCTCATTTTAGCAAATTCTTAGCAATTTAATCTAGATAGATAATAACATTTTATGTTAAATTTTATATATAAATGTGATTTCACTTTTTTAAAACTAGTGAATGTTCCCTAGAGAAAAATAACATCCCCTTTGTAGTCAATTATGAGGAATATATAAATTGATTCATAGAAAATTATACTTGATTGTTGTGCTGCTTATAAAGTATCCTTTTCAATAGATGAATTGGTCAGAAAGAAGATGTACCTGGGGCAGCACCTGTGGCTCAAAGGAGTGGGGCCCTAGCCTCATATGCTGGAGGTGGTGGGTTCAGACCCAGTCCCTGCCAAAAAAACCTGCAAAAAAAAAAAAAGAGAGAGAGATAAAAAGAAAGAAGATGTGCCATCATTTCTTGTTTTAGTCAACATCGTTTAGGAATAACATGACACATGATAATTTAACATGCCTAAAATACATTTTCAGATGTCAACTTGGACATTTTTATGAAACAATAATGAAATATATTGTTATTTAGAACTTGTGGAATTGGTTGTTAGCCAGTAAGTATAGCATGGGAAAATTTAGGCCAAATAAACCAAATTAAACTGCACCAAATTTTATTTTTTAATATTCAAAGATAATCTATACCTGTGTATAAAAACTAACAAATGGAAAAAAAAATAAGACATGATTCTAACACATGATTTTGATAATTACTTGGTATTCATTACAGATAGGCAACATGTCATATTATAAAACTGACAATCACTGGAAAAACAAAGATTAAATGTTTCCAATCTTTTTTTGTATTTTGTTTTTCAGTTGTAATATCTTGATCGGCTTTATTTTTTAAAAATCTTTCAAACATTCCTTTTCTCCTGGAGTATGTGAACTGCACAAATTTATGCCTCTTAAAATATGGATGTTTGCAATTTCACTTCATTAACATTAAATATGAGTTATGTATTGGAATTATAATATTTTATAACTGAAATTAGACAAATATAGATTATCATTGGAAGAACATGAAACACCAGATAAGCTGTGGTACAAAATGAGGCCTCAAAGATATTAATTTCAGCACAAATATTTACACTTCTTAGAAAAGCAAATAAATTTATGCACATATAGAAAATAGGAGTAACAATCAATTTATAGTCTAAACCAATCAATCATCATAAGCACATGACAATAACATGTAACAGTTATAAATGCATTATAAATGACTAATGCCTTCATACAATGAGAATTGAATAAAGGTATAAATTAATTGTCAAACTCTTTGAAACTATGAAATTCTTTGAAAATTGTTTCCTGCTAAATTCAGAAGGTTGTTGTGCTTTGATTCTATACATTCATAAAGTATATTTCATAATCCTATAATTTCAAACTGCAGTGCTTTGAAAACAATTATCATAATGAAAAGCAATGAGCCGATCAGACAGATCAAAGTGGAAGCATTTCCTTTGAGGTGAAAATGAGTTTTCTTTTAGATAGACAGAATTAAAAGAGTTAGTAAAAATTGCTGCAGTCACTTAAGGATTCAAGTGGTTAGAAACCAAAAAATTTAATTGATAAAGAATTTTAGAGAATGCCACATATATGTGTGAATAGGTGTGGTGGAAATATTTCACCCTAAAATTAGATGCACTTGCTCACCCAGTGGGGGATAAGATTTTACATTCAAAGAGCTGTGATACATTTTTATCCTGATTATTAAAGCATTACCCTCTGGGGAAGGAAAGCTGCTGACCCAGTCTAATCCTGCTGATAATTGGATGGCGTGGTAAAGTTATTTGCTAGGCAGAAAGTTTTTGCCTATGGAAATCTCATAGTAGGATTTCCTCAGCTTAGTAGTACTAACAGGAAACAAACTCCAATCCATAGATTTATGAAACATGGCTCTCTGGAACAAGTGACACAAGCACTTTAACAGTCGTGTTATGAAATAAAGATATTTGATTATCTGTAACTGTGAAATGGCCCACACACCTTAATTAGGATCCATAACTGTTACTCTAAGGAAAAGAGCCTGTGTCTAATACGAGAAGTACCTAAGGAATCAGGTCAGATCTACCAGAAGTCTCTCATCTTCAGTTATGCTAGTTGGTTGCTTGTGTTCTTAAAATGACTAGTAAAGCTTGACACTAAGCAAGATCTTTGGTTTAGTGTATTGATTTGACAATTGATCTGATGGCGGTAGCTTAGATCTGTACCATGAGCTGTACTTCTTTCAGCCACATAGCTGCCTAACCATATTTGGTATGAAGTGGCAACAGCTTTGAGGCAAATCGTGAAGGCTGAAATCTCACCAATGGATTTTGGAGTAAATAGAATTATATCCAACACAGTTGAATAAATGAATGAGAAGGAGTACAAGGATGAACAAATGTTCAAAAAATTGCTTATTCCTTGGATGTTGCTAGCGGCTTTGGAAAAAATCTAGACCTTGGAAGGTGGACAAAATTATAGAAGGTAAAAGCTGCTAATTCTTATTTCTTGAAAATGTATCAAAGTATGGGCTGCTTATACATTTTTTATTGCCTGAAGAGATGCATCATTCTCTCAGAAAATAACTGAAATAAAGTCACTGACTATCTAAAAGTAGCTAAAGGCCAAGGTCAAATTGACTACAAACTCCAAAGGACACCCAGCTAAAAACCTAAATATTTTAAGAAGAAATTCTAACAGGACACTGGTGAATTGTTAGAGTCTTAGAGTTAATAATTGGGAAACATGCTGCTAATTTTAGGTACTACTGAATGAAAAGGTGACTTAATATTTTAATATTGAGTTTTGGAAATGAAAAATATCCATTCTTTATTTTGTTACTATTTATATACTTATGATCTAAGGCTGTACATAGCAGGATACTGCTAGTATTAAATGAGTCATGGGATAGTTGCACCAGGGTGCTTCAAAAAAGCCTAAAGGCATCCACGATCTTCTGTACTCAGAATACCATAGTTTCTTAAACAAATTTAAAAATACATTTATATGACACAGACAAACAGACACCCACATGCAAATCACACACAAACATACTGAAGACAAATGTCTGGAAAACTCTTGCATTAAGAATTTTCTCTGTCAAGTTAGAATACTTTATCTCAAAGTAATGATGAATTAGTAATTTTTTTAAAAATACTCCTCGAGGCTATACTTTTAAGTTTTTCTAAAAATACTATAAAAATGATCATTACAAGACTTTAATAGTTTAAAAATAGTAAATAGTGTTGTCTCAGTGATTGTAGGATTTTCTATTATGTTTAACTAAAAATTTGATGAGTATAACAAAAATAAACCTTAAGTATTCTACCTCATGTGGAATTTTGAAGATGGAAGTTTGTCAACCCGAATAAACTTTTTACTCAAGACACACTAATTTTTGTTTTAATATCTTTAGCTCTACTTCATATAAACATACATTATTCATCATCAGGTTCAATGGGCATAAAAATGAAAATTTAAATTTCTATCTTTGATTTTGTTGTCAGCTGATTTAGGATTGTCTGGTTAAAGCAAATATACCACTTGGGAAATATCTTTAAAATATGCATAAATATCAATGTTTTGCTATACATTTTAAATATTAAAATATCTTTTTGATTTTAGGATTCCAAAAGTGAAACATACTCATTTAAAATGTTTCATAGGAAATGTAATCAAAATAGTAAATAAAAAAATTACTTATTATCACAATCCTGAGTCATATGTGGTATAAAATTTAGTGTATTTTCTCCAATATTTTCAACACAGTTACACATGCTTATGCACATATGTATATACTCATATATTATAATAACTGCATATATTTTTCTCTCATTTAATAGGTGTTTTCCTACCAAGCAGTTTTAATACTCATGAGTTTTGACTACAAATGTCTTATGATTTATGTTCACATGTTACCTTACTAGATAGCTTCTATATCTATTTGAATCTTTGAATCAAGTGTAAAAGTGAGTTTTTAAATTTTTTTCAGTTTGTTTCTATTTCCTTCATATATTACTTTATTATATTTTACTACAATAAGATCACAATTTTTGGAATTTTTCCTTTAAGTCTGAAGATAAAAATCTTCTGTCCTGCTTTATTCCCCCAAATTTACTTCCATCTTGAATGATCTAATGCAGACAAAATTATCTTGCCATTATTACTATTATTATTAATTTCTAAAATTGTAGATTGTATGTATAGTTTGGTATTTCCTTCCATTAGAGAATTTCTTTCTTTTTTTATCACCCTCCATAGAGTGCCATAGCGTCACACAGATCGCAGCAACCTCCAACTCCTGGGCTTAGGTGATTTTCTTGCCTCAGCCTCCCGATTAGCTGGGACTACAGGTGCCCGCCACAATGCCCTGCTACCATTAGAGAATTTTTTTTATCTTGATTTGAAATAAATTCATCAGGTTAGGTTTCCACAGTTTCATGTTTTCATCACTTTTCTCTGCTACATGAGTTCCCTAGATCTTATCATGTAATCGCTTAGATTCATAGATTCAAGCCTTCTTTCTTGTATGATCCTGAAACATTTTTCTCTTTTAAAATATTTTTTCATTTCTCATCATACTTTATGTATGTATTTAAATTATCAGACATTACCGTATTTCTTGATCACATAAGAGATACAGTATAAGATCACACCATCAGCAAAGACTGAACGTTTGACCTCCTCTTTCCCTGTTTGAAAACCTTTACTATCCTTCTTTTTGCCTGATTGCATTAGCTGGAAGCTTCCAGCACTATGGTGAGTAGCAGTGGCAGGAATGGACATTCTTGTCTTGCTCCAGTTCTAAGTGGTAAAGCTTTCAGTTTTACTTCATTCTTTATGACTTTGGCTATTGATTTGTGGTAGATGGCTTCTATCACTTTCAGAAATGTCCCACCTGTGTCTATTTTCTTTAGTGTTCTTGTGAGAAAAGGATGCTGAATTTTATTGAATGTGTTTTTGCATTTATTGAGAGAATCAGATGGTCTTTGTTTTTGCTTCTATTTATGTGGTGAGTTACAGTTATGGATTTAAATGTGTTAAACCAACCTTGCATCCCTGGGATAAAGCCCACATCATCATGTGTAGCTGTATTCTGTTTTCTAGGTAGCAGGGATCAGGGAGGATATCTTGCTTCTCAATGTTTTGGAATAGGTTCTGCAACATAGATACAGGCTCTCCTTTGAAGATTTGCTAGAATTCTGAAATAAAATGGTCTGGGCCAAGACTTCCCTTAGTTGGAAGAATTTTCATTGTTGTTTCAATTTCAGTGCTTGATATTCATTCAAAATTTCAAATTCTTTCTGGTTGAGTTTAAAGAAGTGGTGTGATTCCAGCTATTGGTTCATTTCCTCCATATTTTCAAACTCCTATCCAGGAAGTTTTTTGTAGTAATCAATGAGATCTTTGGTGTAACTATTGTATCTGTTGTTATTTTGCTTTAAATGCTTACATAAAGAGTGCAAATCAACAACATTATGAACTTTCTCAAGGAACCAGAGAAGGAAATACAATCCAATCCCAAACCTAACAGAAGAAAAGAAATATCAAAATTAGATCAAAATTAAATGAAATTCAGAACATAAGAACAATTTGGAAAATCAGTGAAACAAAAATTGTGTTTTTGTAAAGATTCATAAAATTGATAGACCCTTTGCCAGATTAACTAGATGCAGAAAACTAAGATCGCTAATAACCTCAATCAGAAACAAAAAAAGGAAAATACAATCTTTAGCTATGTTTTCCTTTTATAAATACAGAGGGTGCCAAAACCTGTAAACACATTTTAAGAAAGGAAAAAACTGTATCAAAATTATAATACTCAAGTCACATTTGATTTTTGCTATTGCAAGAGGGGCTGAAATGTGACTTGTACTCATCTATTCTTATCAGTATACGTTGAGCATTACAATTTTAATACAGTTTTTTTTTCCTGTATGTGTATATATGTATTTTGTACCCTCAGTATTCTCAGTAGGGTTGTTTCACCTGTTTGAGAAAACTATTATCAAGGAGAATGGGCAGTGAACACTTGGGAATACTGTTTCTTTGTTGTTCCTAGTTCTGTTGTATAGCAATCAAGGTCATTTACATCAGAGGTATTTACTGAATCTCACAAACTGCATTGTTAACTGGAAGTATTGGTTTTAACAGTGTTTACTGTTTTGTTCCTTCTATTGCTTGTTGTACATACCCTAAAGTTTGGGATTTTGTGTGTTTTTGTATGTACATGTGCATGTCTCATAACTCAAAGATTATTATTTTAAAAAAAGGCAGAGTCATATGTTTTCTATTTTATCTTCAATACCATGCAATATAGAATTTGGTCTCTTGTAAGGAATAAGTCATTGAGTGGAATAGAGTGGAGTGTCTTTATGTTCCCTGAAATTTCTTCAGAGTTCTCAATACTCTGTTTGAAGATACACAATTAGTTTTTGTGACTATCACCCATGTTTTCTCTTTCACAAAGAATTCTTATTTTAGATAATGGGGACCTCCATTGTCTAAAATTCATGCTAAGTCTGAGAATCTTATTCTAGTTACAAATTGGATTTTAGTCGGGATATTTCTTAGAATATTTTCTACTTAATTTCTATAATATTAAATAATTCAAAAATTTAAATAATAGTTCTATTTATTTTACATAAACTTCAGTAGATGACAAAAAAGTTAGAGCTGATTTTTTAATTAGTTTATATGGTTAGACAATCAAGTTCACCAACTTGGCACAATTTGCTTATGTTTGCAGCACTTTACAAACAACTCAGTAAGGTTTTATAGCCTTGGTATATCAGGGTCTCACATTTGTGATCATGTCAACAATTGGTGGTGTCTTTGTGAATGGCCTTTATAACTATTCTGTGTTTTTGTGTGCTTTCAAGAGAATGTCAGAGCTTGAATTAGAGCAACAAACATTAACTTTCTAGTTAAACTTGGCAAAAGTAGAAATGAAATGGGGAGGATGCAGTGCACAAATAGATTAAATGTTTTTCTGAAGGGCAAACACATTGCTGATGAAGATAGGTCAGGGGGGTCAGTAACAAGCAGAACAGAGGAAATTTTCCAAAATCAGTCAAATTGTACATGAGAATCATTGCTTACTATGAGAAGCACAGCAGACCAATAAACATCAATGAAACAGTTGTGAAAAAAAGTCTTAACTAAACTTAATTATCATATCATTAGTTTAAATCTACATTGCAATTCACATAATGATATGGGTTTTCAGACAAGTTCATGGAAGTTCTGCATGTACATAAAACTTAGAATATATAACTCCCAACTGTCTATCCAAGTGGTTCCAGGGGGCATTTCAACCACAAAGGAGGGTCCAGCCTGTGCCTTATAAAACAAGATTCTAGGTTATTATCAAGGCCTTCTTATTATGGCAGCCAGTCTGTTTGCTCATCATAGGTGGCAAATCTATATGATTTTACCCAATAAATTTGACCTCATGCTCACCTTACTTTAGTGTGTCTGGTCATTCTTCAGTCAAGATCACACAACAAGATTGCCAACCTGACACTACTATTATAACATTTTTTCTAAATTTTACATTTATTTATTTTTTTTTATTGAATCATAGCTCTGTGTACATTAGTTCAATCATGGGGTACAGTGTGGGGGTTTCAAATGCAATCTGAGATATTTTTACCAACCTGATTGAAATTTTACATTTAATGGTAAGATAATTTATCCAAATATTAATTAAAATAGTTGGTAAAATATGTACTAACTGAATAAAATATATAATATATATAGGGATGATGTCAATGAGAATTTATAAGGAATTAACATCTGCTTAAATATTTTATATAATATAATAAGATCATATGGAGAAAATGCAGTGGTAATTCCAATATGAATATTTCCATTAATGGAGAAAGGAATCATCTTCCTATTTCTCCCTGGTGAAAAGTTCTAAATGTTACTATTATATTATCATTTAGCATATAAATTGTTACATTTTGAAAAAACTAATAACAAAAATATTAAAGAGTAATGAAAGAAGGTATATTCATGAAACCTCATTAATACAAATATCAGGTTACTGGCTTCTTTCACTATTTTTTACAAAAATTATTTATTCTCCCCAGTTTAAGAAAACATTTTAATCTGGCAAAATTCTTCTACAAATAATATCCAAATTAGAGTCCGTTGCAAGAGATTATCCATGAAAGTGGCTGAGAGTAATACTTGTGAAGAAGTAAAAAAAGAAAAAAGTCTGGATTTAACATGATAAAAAGCTAAACCGCAATGACATACAAATAAAACCTCAGTTTAACCATTAGGGAACTCTGGAAATGGGACAAATTTTCATGGTTTCCTGGAATTGAGTAATGGGAAAAAACTTTCATATCACCCTATTTACCAGTCTCTGCATGAATGACATTCGTAAGGAAGGCAATAGATTTGAATGGCTGGAGCAATGTATGAGAAGAGACTCAGCCATAAGAAGTTAGCCTTTAGGGCCATGAGTGCCTCAGTTGTATATCAGAATTTTAAAATTGTATTTCAGATATCTTCTTAAATTGTACTTTTAAGAAGACTTTAAGTTAAACATAATAAATCAATATGTCTTATTGATTCTTGAAAAATAATATATATATATATTTTTTTGAGACAGAGCCTCAAGCTGTCACCCTGGATAGAGTGCTATGGCATCACAGCTCACAGCAACCTCCAATTCCTGGGCTTAAGCGAGTCTCTTGTCTCTGCCTCCCAAGTCGCTGGGACCACAGGCGCCCACCACAACGCCCGGCCATTTTTTGGTTGCAGCCATCATTGTTGTTTGGCGGGCCCGGGGGCTGGATTCGAACCCGCAAGCTCAGGTGTACATGGCTGGCGCCTTAGCCCGTTGAGCCACAGGCGCCGAGCCTAAAAATAATTTTTTGCAACTTTCCAACAAGGTTTGAGTTAGAGCCCATAAAGAAGGTGAAAGTAATAGAACCAGAATTCTGTAGAAGCTGTGATTTATTAAGATTTCGTTCCTAATTTCTTGTTTTGTCTTCAGTTTCAGGGACCTGGGGATGTTGCTTCTTATCCCAGGGATGCTAAACAAGGTTGATTTTGTGTTTGCAGTTTGCAATAGCAAATAGCAACAGCTGCTATTTCTTTTTTTCAACTTTCAGGACTCAATAGTTGACATAATAAACCTTGGAAAAAAAGAAGTACTCATTCCCCAGCTATCGAGACTGGTCCTGTGCAGATGGCATTCTCCTTCCTCTTGTGTGATGTTTTTTCTTGTCCCTAATATACCCCTTTACCATTTATTTTGCTGCATTTTCAATTAAGCATTCACAATTTCATAAACATTTCAGCTTTACTGAAACTATTTTTCTTTGTCCTTAAAAACAAAGCTACGTCTCCTTTTACCAATCCTCTCTATCTCTTCCAAATAAGGGGTATTTTTACTGTTTTTTTTTTTTTTTTTCAGTTTTTGGCCAGGACTGAGTTTGAACCCACCACCTTCAATATATGGGGCCAGCACCCTAGTCCTTGAGGCACAGGTGCTGCCAAGCATTTTTAGTTTTTTCAAAGACTAAGACAGTCATCATTTATTTCTTCTACTATTCTCTCTGATTTCACTTCAGCAATTTAAGTCTGCTCTCTTAGATCTCAATGTGTTAGTCAGAGGCCATTTTTCTTTTTATAAACAATAATGATAAGATTCCTGCATAGCATAATAATAATTCAAAAGTCAATTCTTAATCTATTATCTTTTCAGGATGGTCAATTAATTTTCCTGCTTTGACTATGAAATTCCCAGTAAATGTGGTTTTACTGTTCTAACCACTGAGTAACTCACAATTTAATGTAATCATATGTAAGTCAATATATTCCATTTTCCTAAAACTGTTTTCTCAAATGATTCAAAGAATGTTTTTTAGGACCTAATTAGAAAGCTGTATTTGATCCTTTCCCAGAAATGAGGTGCTCATTACACAAGTAGGAAGTCCTATTTTTATCGTGTATTAAAGCCACCATATGCTTTTCCTTAAGGCTTGTTTATTTTCCAACACCCTGTGGAGAAATACACTTCTGTTTTTTGTTCACTTTACCTGAAAAAGGATCATTCTTTCCTGTTATTTCATTTTTATTATTTATTTATTTAGAGATAGAGTCTCACTTTGTCACCCTCTATAGAGTGTCTCCAACTCCTAGGCTTAGGTGATTCTCTTGCCTCAACCTGTCAAGTAGCTGGGACTACAGGCTCCCACCACAAGGCCTGGCTGTATTTTTGTTGCAGTTTGGCTAGGGCCGAGTTTGAACCTACCTCCCTCACTATACAAGGCTGGTACGCTACTCACAGAGACACAGGTGCCGCCTCGTGTTATTTTAGTTTTAAGTCGGGTAAATACTTTAAATAATTCACTGATTTTATAAACCATTCTCTTTGTAATACTCTTTTGTCTGATCAACTTTGTTTGACACATTGTACTAGACAAGGGTATCTCATTCCTGGAACTGTTAACATTTTAGCCCAGATAAAGCTTTTATTATGGGTGAGTGTCCTGTGTTTAATAAGATATTTAACCCCACATCTGTGATTTCTATCTAGTATATGAATGTAGCACACCACGTCCAATTTGTGACAAACAAAAATATCTCTAAATATTGATTGCAACACGTTCTCTGAATAGCAATATTTCCCTCTGCTTCAGAACCACTGCATAGTCAAATAAGAACGATAATAAAACTCAGAGAAGAATTCACATAGCTAGTATTAATGGATTAATAATTTTTATAGAGCTTGCTGTACACAGATTAGTAATGTTTTATATTTACAAATTAAATTGTGTTACATATAATCTTCACAAAAAAATTGAAGACATTGTATTCTCTATTTGACACATTAAGAAACTGAGATGCAGAATGTTTAATCAGCTTGCTCAAGAAAATATTTGGAAATATACATTGGCAATGGGTTAATATCAAAAGCATATAAAGAATTCAAACAACTCAGTATCAAGAAAAAAACAGATTAAAAAAATAGGTAAAAGACATGAATAGATATTTCTCAACAGAAGACATACCAATCGTCAACAGATACACTGATAAAATTCTCAATGTTGCTAATCATCATGGGAAAGCAAATCAAAACCACAATTAGTATCATCTCATCACAATTAAAATGGTCATTTTAAAAAAGCAAAGATAGCAAATTCTGGCCCAGATGTGAACCTTTTAGGCCATTAGTAAGAATGTAAATTAGTGGAACCACTATAGACAACATTCTGAAGGTTCTTTAAAAAATTAAAAATAGAGCTACCACATAATCCAGCAATCCCTCTGTAGTTATATAATTAAAGAAGCTGAAATCGATATGTCAAAGGAATATCTGTACCTCCCAGTTTATTCATGCAATATTCACAATAGCCAAGAGATAGAATCAACCTAAGTGTCCATCAATGGATGAAGGAATAAAGAAATGAGATACATGTAGTTTATACAGTATTGAGTGCTATTCGCTCATAAAAAGTTGAAATCCTATCATTTACACTAACGTGAGTTAACCTGAAGACAATTGTAAATGAAATATACCAGGCACAGAAAGACAAATGGAGCATGATCACATCTAAATGTGGGGGTCTGCAAATGTTGATCTCAAAGAAGTAGAGAGTATAGTGATGGTTTTGAGAGCCTGAGGTATTTAGAGAGAAGGAAGGAATCAGGAGAGTTGCATTAAAGGATATATAATTACAACTAGACTGGAGGATACATTTTAAGAGATCTATTGTACATCAAAGTGGCCTGTGGTTCATGATGATATACTGTAGTCTTGAAAAATGTGAGGAGAGTGCATATAGCACTTTCAGCACAAAAATGATAACTAAGAAAGGTCGTGCATTTGTTACCCAGCTAATTTAATCATTCCACAATGCACTTTGAAATGTCAGGTGGTACACACTAAAACCATATGATGCTTTTGTCGATTTTTAAAAAACTTAAAAATAAAGAGAAATTTAATTAAACACTTTTCATTAAATCTCAGCATTGATGCTATTAACTGATTCTCTAGCCCAAATCCTACAGAAAGATCAAACAGAAAAGACACCTAACAGAATATATGATTGGAAGAAGGAAAAAAATTTTAAACCAAGAGAGAAACAGAGAGAATCAAATATAGGAATCTAAGTGAAAGAGGCAGGGATATATGCCTGTTTAAGGAGTTAGGAAAAAAAAAAGGAAGAAAATGAGGCTATAACCAAAAGCAAAATCAGAATTAAAACTATAATATACTAGGATAATTTTTCTAACTTCTTTATAACAAATCAATTATTTCTAATCCATGAAATTTTAAGAATGCCTTTTTAACATTTAGTTTAAATTGACGTTAGTGATAAGAACAGTAAGAAAAGTGCAGAATTGTTTAGTTGTATTTATAAGTAGGAATCTGGTGAGTGCAAACTTGTAAGCAGCATCTTTTACATTGTATGACAGTTATATAAACATTTTGTTTAATTTTATTAATGATGTAAAGAAAATAAACTAGGTTCCCATGAATATAACATGGAAATAAACCATTGTTTTAGTTTTACTAATTTCACATTGTCTTTTATTACGAGAATTATCGTAGGTTCACCACTGCAAGAAATAAGAAAACATACTGTACATTAGTAGTTTGCAGGTAGATCATACAGACAAGCCCAGCAGTCCAATTCCCAGAGAACCCAACAGACAATGGCGGTAACATGCATCCTGTTAGGTGGGAAAGGCAGTAACATTTCAGAATGAAGCAAAGTTTTGAAGACTGAGATGATTGCACTATCCAAAAGACTGGGAAGTCTGCGTATAATTGTCTAAAGGTCAGTAATGTTTTAAATTGGGTGAAGAAGGAGAAACGAAGGTAAATTCTGGATCAACTAAGCCAGATGAAAACCCACATCAGGCTGTCCAGTCTGGTGCACACAGTACACAACTTCTATGGATAATAACTTATCTAACAAAGGGAAAAAATGTTTCAAGATGGATTTAAAAATAATAAAGATTTATTCTGCTGCTCAATACAGTTCAGAGTGTAATAGATAAAATAAGAGCTGTCTTTAAAAGACATGTTACACTTTTGTGCATAGACATATTAATTTTTAATATATTTTTAATTTTCTAAATATGCTTATTCTCCGTGCAACTAAGTGATAATTATATGATTCACAAGCAGAAAAAATGATAATAAAATAAAAAGTCATGAAATATCCATTAATTTTTTTAAAAAACTATCGTCAGACCATTTAAGTATATTCTTCCTGTAGAATCAGTGGGGGGTGTGATTTGGGGTTATTTGTGATGATTATTACATAAATTTAATTAATACATAATTTAATTTTAAAAAAAAACTACCATCAGACCATTTAAGTATATTCTTCCTGTAGAATCAGTTGGGGGCTGTGATTTGGGGTTATTTGTGATGATTATTACATAAATTTATACAAAATATAATGTATTAAATGAATTCAATGGCACAACATATAATATTTGGAACCACATAACAAATATTTCTGGTAAAATATAAGTGATTTTGAATTCTTAGGATAGTGACAACAAAATTATTGCTGGGCAATGTAAACTACTTATTAGGTAGGAAAAATGTTACACTTGATGTTTTCTTGTAAATGATTGATGACATATTTCTTTAAAGTAAGTACATATATAAATTTTCTAGTATAATCTTAATGTATTTGGAGTAAAGTATGTGCCATATCCTCCTCGGGGCTCATTAGAAATGATGGTGATATTTTGATTCAAATTTTTCTCCTTCTGGTTTAATATAAGAATTTTTGGCAGACAAATTTGAAAAGTTTTTCAAAAACAATTTAAGGATAAATTTTTAATTGACCTCCAAAAATATATTATTAAATGGAAATCAAATAGATTGTAGATTTGGTTTTATGAAGAGGTTTGGCCAAGGGGATTATATGAGGAACATGGGCATCTTGGTATCAATAAAATAAGCACTTGTATTTGCAAATGAAATATCCAGAGAAATTTAGCCATGATAATTTCCTATCATGCCAAGAAGCAAAAAGCGCAGAAGAAATAAAAACAAGGGTGGCTCCTGTGGCTCAGCGAGCAGGGCGCCGGCCCCATATACCGAAGGTGGCGGGTTCAAGCCCAGCCTCGGCAAAAACAAAAAAATAGCCGGGCGCTTTGGCGGGCGCCTGTAGTCCCAGCTACTAGGGAGGCTGAGGCAAGAGGATCGCTTAAGCCCAAGAGCTGTAGGTTGCTGTGAGCAGTGTGACGCCACGGCACTCTACCCAGGGCGATAAAGTGAGACTCTGTCTCTACAAAAAAAAAAAAAAAAAGGAAATAAAAACAAAGTCAGGTTCAAGCTGGGTGAACATTTGAAATCAGTAAAATGTAGTCCACAATATATTTTTTTTTCTTCTCTTTTAATTTGGAATATATGATTTTGGGGTTTTTTTTTTTTGAGACAGAGTCTTACTCTGTTGCTCAGACTACAGTGCTATGGCATCATAGCTCACAGTAACTCCAAACCCATGAAATCAAGTGATCATCTTGCATGAGCCACTCTGCCTGCCCTGAATACACGATTCTATATCACATATTCTACTCTTCCAAAGAGGTTCAGTTAAAAAAAAATCTTTTCTTCATTTTTTTTTGTCTTTTTTCATGCTCCAGTGTATTCTAAGAGAAAAAATTTATAAACGAATAGGTTGGGTTAAAACTTACTTGATTTTTTTTCCTCTTCGACATGAACTTTAAAATGAAAACAACTTCTGAAAAGAAAAGAAGAACTTTCTCCACAAAAGGGGTTGACTTGATGAGAAATCCAGATATGGTATCTTATACAGCTCAAAGTAAAATCACTACATTACCCTTCACACTACGGAAAGCCCTGGTGGACTTAGAAGGACCCCCTAGATATTACAATGAGAAAAGCCTACTCAAAGACTTCTGACAAATTAAGTTAACAACTCACGTTAGAAAACGTGCTACATATCTCATTGTTAAATATCACTACAATCACTAGGAATTAAGCAGTATATTCCTAAATGGCCAGTGAATTAATGAAAAGATTAGAAGGAAATTAAATAATTTCCTGAATCAAATGACAATGAAAAGAGAATATATCAAAAACCTATTAAGTATATCAAAAGCAGTATGCCTACATCACAAAAGTAGAAAAGCTTGAAATAAACAACTTAATGTTATATCTTAAAGAATTAAAAGAAAAAAGAGTAAATCAAATACAAAATTAGTAAAATAATTAGTAAAGATCAGAACAGAAATTAATAAAAATTTAAACAAAAATAAAAAGATTAATAAAATGAAAAGGTTTTTTTTAGAAAAATAAATGAAATTGTTAAACCTTTAGCCAGACTAAGAAAAAAAGGAGATAAGACCTTAACAAATAAAAAGAGATGAAGACATTGAAATTGATACTACAGAAGTTCAAAGGATTATTAGAAATTACTATGAGAAACTATCTGCTAATAAATTGGGAAACCTAGAAGAAATGGATAAATTCGTAGACACATACTACCTACAAAGACCAAATCAGGAAGAAATATAAAATCTAATAAGTTGTTGACACAATTCAGTACTGAGCAATTGTAGGACTGAAGTCCCTGGTATTTTGCTGGCCATGGCTCAGGATCATTTTAAGGCTCTGGATGCCACTTGCATTCTACGGCTCGAGGAGCCTTTTTTCCATCTCTGACACGAGCAAGTGTTGGTCAAATCCTTGTCACACTTTGTGTCTTTCTGATCTCTCCTTTGCCTCATCACTCCTGCTGCTTCTGCTGCTGCGTCTCTCTGACTGTTCCGCCTTCCTCTTCCCCTTTTAAGAATCCATGTGGTTACATAAGGCTCACCTAGGTAAGATAGGCTTATTTCTTAAAGTTTTTTTGTGTGTGTGGGGGTGTAGGTGATCATGTCGTTTGCATACAGAGATAACTGTATTGTGCACATACATTTTCTTTCTTCCTATATCTTCCTTTCTTTCCTTCCTTCCTTTATGTGTCTTATAGCTCACAGCAACCTCCAACTCCTGGACTTAGGAGATTCTCTTGCGTCGGTCTCTGGAGTAGCTGGGACCACAGGCACCGGCCACAACGCCCGGCTATCTGCCGAGGCGGGGCCTGAACCCGCCACCTTCAGCATATGGGTCCGGTGCCCTACTCGATGAGCCATAGGCCCGCCCAAGATAGGCTTATTTCTCTATTTTAAGGTTAGTTGATTAGTAACCTTACCTCCCTCTCTAGTCCATTAATAGCAACTTACATTAATGTTGATTGAATAACAGCTCAATGATTGAATGAATAACTAGGGGATAGGAATTCTGTTGGCCATCTTTATATCATAATTCTGGCCATCAGAATTAGAAGAGTGATTTACCCCTCAGAGATGCCTTGTCAGCTGCCCTTCCAAATGTAATTACTTGTTTCATTACCAGATACTTGGAGTGATGCTTTGACTGTCAGATTGAAGCATTTTTCATCTGTGTAAGGCTCCTGGGAGAAAACACCTCCAACTTGCCTTCCTACTCAAGGCGGATAGACGTAAGCCTGTTGATAACTCCTGCCCCTGCTCTTCAGTTAATCACCCTGAATAGCCCTGGAACGGAGCTTGTGTTACTTACTGCATTCCACCATCTCAATCATGGGAAAGGTTAGTTCTTTTTCCTTAAGTTATAATTTCCCTTTCAAATACACGTCTATTTGCTTTACTTATATAATGGATATTACATGATTTCTTGATTTCCGCAGAATCTATTTTCACATTTTTGGTGTAACTTTTATTACGTATCTATTGTGTGTGTTTTTTGATAAGTTCCACAAATTTGGAATAGAGTTGAATATAGCAGCAGGTACTCAATACATCAACTAAAAATAGAAGTTCAATCTCTAAGAAGCTACCACGTAATTGTAGTATTATGGGTTATGGACTCTCCCCACAGTCACATATACACACATATATATATATCATGGATATATGAGTGTATACAGGCATGCATAAATACATTTATAACCAACACTTTCCTAGTTTTATAGTACCTTAAGAAAACAAAAATAAACATTTATTTCATTAAAATATGTCATGATTGCCACCATATGTTTTAAGTTGTCTTTGTTTATAGTTTAACAGAGTAGGGATTAGCTCTAATTGACATCTTATGTACAGACAAACTATGTATTTATGTGTTTATGTGTTTATATCAATTTTTAAATAAAATATAAATATGCATTGCTACATTTTCTTCCCATAGCCTAGCAGATTTTTTTTAGACTTAAGTCTAAACTGGTTTAGCAAAATTTGGACATAAAATAAAGTCTATTCATTCTGTGCTTTCTGTCCAGCCTAGGTCAATGAAGACATCTGGTGTTTAATGTTTGGAAACTGCTCAATAGGATATGACATGTGAAATAGTTTGGTGGTCTGTCTTCACTTTCTACTGAATTATTGTCAGGTAGTGGTTAGCGGCCTGTGAGGAACTTGGCACACAGTCAGGAATGTTCCATGTTGGGATTCTTTTCTATCCATACACATTCTGTTCTTAATATCAGCAATAAAGTGTATTGGCAGGGCACTCTGTCTGTGTCACCCTCCCCTACTGTTCAATAAATAAAAGACTTTAACTGCCAGAACAGATTGTATATTTCAAGAGGTTCAACTATTTCAAAGTATGAAAAAACTAATTACACTGTGCTAAGAATATATACATTCACGAGAGGCATTTTAGAAAAGATTAATAATTCTTTCCATTCATAAAAAAGAAAAAAAATATTTTCCCAATTAAAACACCTAAAATAATTTGTCACTAGTAAATATTTATTGTTGGTTGATTGGTTAACATTTTATAGAACTCAAGCAATTTTCTATTTTAATAAAAATAGTTATACTGATTGTTAAAGTAATCAGAATTTTAGTGTTTCTGCAGAACACATAGAAGGATTTCTTAAAAATAAAGGTTATAACAAATATATAAGTAGGAAAGTATCTTTAACGTAACTGGATGCTTTGGATTAAATTATATCTGTATAAGTAATGCTGGACCTTGAACAAAACTAACTTTTATTTTTGAGTTTGTTTTTTTATATTTAGCAAATTTTCATTTTAAGAGGCTATATTCTACATAATAAGTTCTGTGAAGCAATATTGCTTGATGCTGGTACATAAATGCTTTTATTTATCAAATTATTATTAACTGTATATTTTTATGACAAGCTGTAATGTGCTGTTGGTTGAAGAGATGGATAGTGTGTATTTTCCCCAAGATGACTACTCTGGAACAGTGGTTTACACCATGGAATTTATTCTCAGCCAAGAACATTGCAAGATTATTGTTTGTACTACGGGTTCAAAAGATTAAACTTTCTAACCCAAATCTGACATAAAGATTGACTATAGC
Organism: Arctocebus calabarensis; assembly: GCA_963573935.1. Taxonomy (NCBI): domain Eukaryota; kingdom Metazoa; phylum Chordata; class Mammalia; order Primates; family Lorisidae; genus Arctocebus; species Arctocebus calabarensis. Next base: position 31,809 of record CAUYON010050096.1, read on the forward strand.
CCTGTGGCTCAATGGGCTAAGGCACCAGCCACATACACCTGAGCTCGCAAGTTCGAATCCAGCCCGGCCTCACCAAACAACAATGGTGGCTACAACCAAAAAATGGCCGGGCATTGTGACGGGTGCCCGTAGTCCCAGCTACTTGGGAGGTGGAGGCAAGAGACTCACTTGAGCCCAGGAATTGGAGGTTGCTGTGAGCTGTGATGACATGACCCTCTGTCCAGGGTGACAGCTTGAGGCTCTGTCACCAAAAAATAAAATAAAATAAAATATAAAAAAGATTGACTATATGTTAGGTAATCAACCCTGACATTAATAAGCTGGTTATAAGAAATTGTTGGTATTTAATAATACAAAGAGACAAGCAAACACATTGCTGCTTTAGAATACTGTAATAAACATCTTTTTAAAAACTTTTAAAGCAATTTCAAATTTATAATACTTTCTTATTTATATTTAAATCAGATAACATTTAAAAAATGACTTAAATATTTTTGCCAAGAAAGTACATGGAAAGAATATAATTTCAAGTGTCAGCACACCCAAGAAAGTAGCAGAATTGAATTTTTTTATTTTAATTGTAAAAGCATATAAAATACAACAAAGTAATAATAGTGTAGAATATGTAATAGGTGTGATTATCTAGCACATGTGAAACATGACTTAAAAGTGAGAATTACCAGAAATATTAAAATACAGATTTATATTATTAAAGATGGAAACTTAATTTATATGTCAATTTGGTCTGAGATAGTAGATAATGATAGTACTATCCCTCAATATTAGCAAAAGACTTCAAAACTAAGTGTCTTTGTCCAAAGAACAAATACTACAATTATTTTTCAGCTAATCTATATTTAGCAATATATTCTATAAAACATTTTTAGGCGGCTCCTGTGGCTCAGTGGGTAAGATGCTGGCCCCATATACCAAGGGTGGTAGGTTGGAACCCGGTCCTGGTCTGCTGCAAAAAATAGCTGGGCGTTGTGGTGGGCACCTGTGGTCCCAGTTAATGGGGAGGCTGAGGCAAAAGAATCACCTAATCCCAGGAGTTGGAGGTTGCCATGAAGCTGTGATGCCATGGCACTCTACCCAGGGCAATGGAGTGAGACTCCGTCTCTAAAAACAAACAAACAAACAAAATTTTTAATGATAAAGATTTATGTGGTTCTTCTAAAGTTTTTTATTTAAAAGTGAAACTGTAATACCTGGTACTATCAAAATAATACTTGTTGTTGACATGGTAAAACTGCTCAAATAAAATACAGGAACAAGTGTGGGACTGAGATAGAAATGACTTTCTTTTGTTAGGTATACTGTCACAAGATGCTTGCAAAACATTGATGAAGACCTAAACACAAACATGTTTTATAACTTATTTCAAAGCAGGGGAAGATCGCTGTGAAACTGGATGAAAATACAGAGGGTTCTACTGTGTCTTTTATCAGAAATTTCACAATACTCTATTTTAAAAATTAGATGTATGAGGTACTGTTTGAACCGTGAAGATATACTTGATACATATAAACTTTAGAGCAAATATCTTTTTGAAACATCCATCTTTTATATTTAAAAACTAAAAATTGAATCAACAGTGGCCAATTTGCTAATTTAAAAAAAATCTTGACAATCTTGAGCAGCACAGTTAAAATAAATTAATCGATACTTTAAACAAGAACTGATTTTATGTCATCTAGGTACCACTTAGCAGGACTGAAAACCTGCACATAGGGCTATGAACAAAGCAGACCCAATTCCTGCTTTCATGGTACTTAACACTCAGTAAGGAGAGACTGAGAAATACACAATAAATAAATCGAATATAAAATATCTCAGAAATTGATTAGTGCCACAGGAAAAAAATTAAACAGGGCAAAAGAGAGAGCTCCTTAGCAAGATAGGAACATACTAAATTTAAAAGGTGTTTTTAAAGCCCATTCTGAGAGTGTGAGACTTTAGCAAAGACCAGGGAAAAAACTGAGGGACTAGTACCACATAATGTGAAGGAGGCAAAGGGAACAAGTTCAAAGGCTAAGCATGTCCTGTGCAGGGTGGGTTTGCGTGATGGCACCAAGACCATGGCAGCTTAGAAAAACTGCTGGGGAGGCTCGGTGCCTGTGACTCAACGGGCTAAGGCACCAGCCACGTGCACCTGAGCTGGCAGGTTTGAATCCAGTCCGGGCCCACCAAACAGCATTGGCAGCTGCAACCAAAAAATGGCTGTGCTTTGTGGCAGGCACCTGTAGTCCCAGCTACTTGGGAGGCGGAGGCAAGAGACTCGCTTGAGCCCAGGAATTGGAGGTTGCTGTGAGCTGTGATGTCACTGCACTCTATCCAGGG
>CAUYON010050097.1:0-26531 GCA_963573935.1 Arctocebus calabarensis
AAGTGAAACATGTTTATAATTTCTCTTTATAACAATATATTTTCTCCAATTTCAATATCAGGTGTATCCAGATCAAGTAGAATGATATTGAAATATTTCTTTTATTGTTTATAAGATTTCTGGAATTGCTTGTTTTGTAAAATCATAGTGCTCTATAAGTTTATGACAGTTTGAACTTTGTTATTTAATTCAATTCATTGCTTAATTACTGTTTTCCTAACAATGATTATACTGTGGTTAATATGTTAGCATAGCAGTATTCCCAGATAGTTTTTTGTTTGTTGGGAAGTTGGGCTTTGGAGGGGGGGCAGAGTTAATACTTTGCATGAAATATCTTATCTTATAACAGTGAAATTGCTTTCTCTTTTGTCTTGTGAGTTTTTTTGATGTGAAATTTAAGTTTTTGTGTGAGTAGTACTATTATAACTATCTTGAGTGTCTTGCTTGTACTGTATCACATTATACCTTTGTTTAATTCTTAATAAACTGTTCACTTGTTAAAAAATAATAATAAAAAAATTATAGTCAAAGTTAAAAAAAAAGAAAAGAAAAATAACCTGTAATCTTATGCAGTTATTATCTATGTATCTGTAAAATAATATTTAGTTTGATTTCTCATACTCTTTGCCAGATGTATAATTTAAATCAGGTTTGTTTGCTCAGGAAGCGTTCTATCTTTGCCTAAACTCCAGATTAATTTGTACAACAGAAAAATTATCTTTTTATTTAAAATTAAGAAGGTTTTTTTAATATGTCTTTGATGAAATTGCATTACCAGTTTGTAGTAATTTTTTTCCCATGATTGACAATCTACTGAAGACTTCCACTTTTATTTTCCAAAATTTTGACTATTTTTTTCTAAACTTAAATTTTCTTGAGAGTTGTCAAAGTTGCACAGTCAGCACAGTCATTGCACAAGAATATCTTCTAATATTTTAATCTCTTTTACATTTACATATTATATTTATTATATGTGTTACATATACATATTATACATATATAATATATCAGATTAGGAGATTTGTGGCGAGTGTTTAATCAAGTACCCCACTTTTGGCTCCCAACTGCCCATAGGGAGTAAAACAAAGATATCGTCCACACTGATTATATGCCATTCAAAGTCTTCACAGCGAGGCACTGATATACTTTTCTAATCTCATTTTCTTCATTCATAAGTGCATGTGATGTTGAAGCAAAAAGATGATATTTCTGAGAGATAGGCACATAAATATTCTAGATGACTTAAGTTAAATAAGAAGCAGAAACCTGTCCAACAGGGTCATGTATTTATAGCCATAGAAGATAACAAAGGCATAGCAATGCCAGAGCATGCCAAACTTCCAGAAGAAGAGGCCATAGTTAGGCAAAGACAGTCATCTTCCTGACAGAACAGAGCAGGTGTGCAAAGAGAAACATCAGGAAAGAAGAGAAAGGAAGAAAGGAATGAAGGAAGACAGGGAGAGGGAGGAAGGGAGAGAGAAAGGAGGTAGAATGGGAGGCAGAAGCGGGAAAGAGAGGTATTTAATTTTAGAGAAAGAAAAATGGAATAGCTGCCTATTTTCCATTTTACATGAAGGTTGGGGATAACAAACTTTCATTTTCAAAAAAACCTTTATCTTTCCAACAAATTCTCCTATGAAATTGAGTTTCAATCAATCTCTATATTTGTTTGAAAAAGATCATAGCACCACCTCTAACACATACTAGTTATTCAATGAATGGAAATTAACATCAATAATCTCAATTTTACACTCAAAGGGCAGGGAAGACAATGCAACTGGCAGGAGTTCTAATTTCAAAAATTTATCGGCTTGGTACTCTTAGCTCAGTGGGTAGGGCGCCAGCCATGTACGCTGAGGCAGGCGGGTTCGAACCTGGTCTGGGCCTGCTAAACCACAAAGACAACTGCAACAAAAAAATAGCTGGGTGTTGTGGTGAGTTCCAGATTACCGGCCCGTAGTTCCAGCTACTTGGGAGGCTGAGGCAAGAGAATCGCTTAAGTCCAAGAGTTTGATGTTGCTGTGAGCTCTGACACCACAGCACTCAAAAAACAAACAAACAAACAAAAAACCCTTATTATCTAAACCACATACATAAATATTTCTGTTAAATTGAGTTGTCTTTGGCAGAAATGTAACTTAGTCTTATTTCGGCTTCTATGTCTACATATTCCAAATTATAAAGGAAACATAGACTTCTCCCCGCCCACCCCCTTTTCGCCTATTGAAAAATGGTATTGTAAGCACTTACAAGATTCAGCAACATAATGATTATGAAATTGATACAGACAGCAGCAGCAGATGTTGCAAACTGCCAGTGTTGTTTGATGAAATTCCATTTGAATGATGCAAACTGTTCCATGACAACCAGGCGATACACCACGACTCCGAACACTGCAGTGATCACCAAAGAAATCTACAGCATGGGAGACCAGAGAAGGCATTCATATTTTATATCACTAATAAATCAAAAGCAACACCATAGATCAAATCCTCTGTCCCTAACAGTTGAAAATATTCACCTTTCCAAGGAAGAATACACAGATTTAAGTTTTTTCATTTAAGAAAGTCAATTACACAAGAGTCTAAAGAAATACTATAAAATTCTCAAATTTCCTTTTTCAAATGGACTGCTTGATTTTAACCCAAGATATGTAATTTATCAGGGCAACTCATACAACTTCTATTTTTTTGCAATGCCTGTTTCTCCCAAGAATAGTTTTATTTAAATTGGTGTGCAAACTACCTTTGTTAAATCTCCATAACTTGCTGTGATTTTTATTTGGTTTTATTATAACAAAAAGGTAATGAAAAGAATACGGTTTCTTATATACTCTGAGTCACAGAATGAATTGGTATCACAGAACTCCCTCTTATGGGAGTTCTTGGAATCCAGTAATATTCTAACACTGATGCCTGTACTTTACCATGAAGAATATTCCTGAGACAGAAACCAGAAGACGAGATACTTTGTCCGAGGAAGGCTGATGTGGCTCCGGTTTTCCAGTGATGGGGTTTACTACCTCCATCTTGTAATACTTTGCTTCAAACTGGGGACGGAGTGTTTCCTACGAGAGAATCTAAAGTTATCTCAGCACCAAAGCCTTAAACTTAGAAAAGAAATTCCTTCAAGAGTTGATGCAAAACTCCCGAATTTGGCTTACTTTTATATTAAGTCTTCACAGAGAAGCAACTTTTACAAAATAAGATGCCAAATATTTTCCAATGAACCCTGAACAGTATTTTAATTAGATCATTTTCCACTATTGTAATTCCACCAAACATCACAGAAGTTGTTTGAAAAATACATACTTCATCATTGACCTCTATTATCTTCAGGAAATAGGAAATCTTGTTCATAGAAAATATCAACAAAAATTTTAATGGTACTTAGCTGTTTTCATCCTGAAAGTCATGGCCATAAATAATTTTCTGTATCATGTGACATCCCAGCTTTCTTATTTCTTGGTAATCTAGTATCTTACCTCCTCTTCTTCCCATTCAATGAGGTCCCAAGTATAGGTCAGGATACTACGTCTCCTTTTCCAAAACTCGAGGAAGACTGTGGCTATAAAATAATCATCATCATCATCAATCATCATCTTTACTCAAACATCATATTGATTTCTTTCTTCCCATTGATACATTTTCATATTTTTAAGTTATTTAAATTAAGTAAATTAGTATTAAAGTAATAAAATAGGAATTCTATTTTTCCCTTGTTCTCTTCTCCCAGATTCTATACACTGCTGTAAGTGTGCACTCCTGTCAGGAGTTTTTTCTTTCACTGGAATTAATAAGCAGAGACCTTCGTCAGCATTCCTCGTCAAAGCAATGCTATGAGAGAAGTTCAAGTTTAGTGAGCTAAATATTATTGTCTCTTTTGACCTGTACATGCTTATTCAAAAATACCTTAGACTCAATAAAACAACATTACATATAAAATCCTTAATAAAGAGCAGGTGCTACTCATCCAAATCCCAGAAAGAGATGTGTAAGGGAGAGAGAGAGAATAAAAGGGCAAGGCTAAACTGGTGAAGAAGAAAATAGATAATAGAAAAGCTATTCTTGGATGCATACTATAGGTTGACTCTTAATGGACTGAAAGGACTCAAAGGAAAAGCAAACAAACAAACAAACAAACAAAAATCCCTGACTCATTTTCTAGCTTTTTTGCATAAATAGCTAAGAGAAAGATTGCTTGCTCTTTACTCGGTAGGCTCTCCCTTGAATCTATGGTCATAACTAAGAGCTCACAGATATGTCCTTATGGAATCGTAGCACTGTTCACCCATCAGCCATGCATGCATCTATGCCTCCATGTATTGGCTGCTTCTTATTTTGGGCAAGGCACTCTAACCTTTGGAATCTTTGTATCTACTGGAGGAAGACAGTTATCTCAAGAAAGTTGGTTTATATTACAATAGGAGCTACAGTGAAGAAAAAATTGTAGCACAAGAAGAGCAACGTATGCTTTCTGGGAAAAAAAATGCAAGCGATTGATAAGTAAATGGATGTCATCTTTTCCCTGCTGGTGTTCATTCTCCACTTGACTTCAGTGGGAAAGAAAAGTCAGGAAAACATGACTGCAAAACGTTTTTCTTTTTCTTTGTTTTTGAGACAGAGTCTCTGGGTACAGTGCGATGGCGTCACAGTTCACAGCAAACTCAAATTCTTGGGCTTAAGTGATTCTCTTGCCTCAGTCTCCCAAGTAGCTAGGACCACAGGTACCTGCAACAACTCCTGGCTATTTCTCCGTTTTGTTGTGGCATTTGCCATTTTGTTTCAGCTGGCCCAGGCGGGATTTGAACCTGCCAACCTCGGTGTATGTGGCTGGCACCCTACCCACTGCTCAGGTGCCACCCAAAACTTTTTTATATTTTTCTTTATAATTACAATGCAGCACTGGTACTGGTTAGGAAAAAAAATACAATGTTCATAGTTACATTATCTTTTTTTTTTAATCTTGATATTTATTTATTTATTTATTTATTGCAGTTTTTGGCTGGCTCTGGGTTTGAACTTGCCACCTCCAGTATATGGGGCCAATGCCCTACTCCTTTGAGCTATAGGCACTGCCCCATAGTTGCATTATCTTAAGTTTTATCTGATCTTAAAATTCACAAAGGTTTTTCTCATTAAATTCTCCATTAAGTTTCATTGTCACTCTCATAACATTTACAAGGAGATATGGTAGGTATTGTTATCACTTGGATTTGGAAACAAAGGTGTTCTTGACTGTGTCCGAGATAATACACACAATAAATGGCAGAGCCAGGACCGAAACTCTTGCTAGCTACCCTCCACCCACAGCGCCTGGCTGGTGCAGTCCTCAGGATATTTATGTTGTTTTGTTTCTTTTCTACCATAAGTACTATTCTCTAATGACTTTCTGTGAAGTTTTAAAAGAATAGAGGTGACTAACAGCATTAAGAGTGCCAAAGAAACACTAGATTTGCTTTTACAATAGCAGACCACAATTACTGTTGCCAATGGAAGGATCTAGGACTTAAGAGGAAAATGAAACATAAAGGAAGCAAACAAGAGAAAGGACTTAGAATTAAATAAAATATAAAAGAAAAGCACAGTGTTAAGCAAGCAAGTGTAACACACAGTGATTTATGGCACTTCATATTTTTAATATAAAGATAAATAAATTGTGTTTTTAATACAACATACAGAATGCTCAATCAAATTCTGATTGTCGTTAAGTCAAGGCTAAAGTTTAAATGTGTCACGTTCTGTATTCTTCATTTATATATCCAGCATGTACTTGAGCAGGAAGTATCTACTAGGTAATCTTAGATTTGATATAATTTTAACTTGAAGGTAATGGTGTTACAGAAGATATATTGACTCTTTCTTAAAAAATAGGGTGTTTATTTTAAATTTCAATCTGGAACTAGTCTGTATTTTTGTTTAATTCATGCCTTATTTATTTAAGCTCTTAAGTGAATCCATATTCTAACTTTTTTTTTTAATCAAACAAAAGATATTTTTATTTTAAGTTTTGGATTTCCTTAAAAGTGAGAATTTTCTCAAACATTTTTATCCATTCTGGGAAATGTACAACAATTACAAAAGTGTATGTCATAGTAATTTTTCTTATATGTCTTTCAAAATCTTAAACACAGATATTAAAGGCTAATTTATGAAATTCCATAATCTTCAGGTTGCACTCTTTAAGCTATTACAACATATTCTAACTTTTTAAAATTATTAATTAGAAAGACAGCATATAGAATAATCTATATGTCTAACACTGAAATAAGTTGGCACTTACTAGTCTCTCCTAAAATTATTAATTAAAAATATCATTAATAATAAAATGCTAACCTTGAAAAGTAAAACAGTGCTTGCTTCTGGGTGTAGGGATGACTGGCCAATGGCTTAGAGAAGTATCTGAGGTGTTGAAAACATTCCATGGTTTGTTTTTTTTGTTTTTTTTTTTTTGAGACAGAGCCTCAAGCTGTTACCCTGTATAGAGTGCTGTGGCATCACAGCTCACAGCAACCTCCAATTCCTGGGCTCAAGCGAGTCTCTTGCCTCCACCTCCCTAGTAGCTGGGACTACAGGAACCCACCACAACGCCCGGCCATTTTCTTTTCAGTTGCAGCCATCATTGATGCTTGGTGGGCCGGGCTGGATTCGAATCAGCCAGCTTAGGTGTATGTGGCTGATGCCTTAGCCTGTGGAGCCACAGGCGCCGAACCGACATTCCATGTTTTAATAAGAGTAGTGGTCTTACAAGTTTATGTACTTTTCACAAATGATCAAACTGTACTAGGAATATGTAGATTTCATCCATATGTAAATTATATTTCAAAAACAAGAATTTAGAAAACACATCATTTTTTAAATATCAGGTGGTTAAATATATGACTTGATTCATATGACAACACAGTGCTCTTCCCCTGTTTGTATCCCCCCCCAATCTCTCTATCACTTATGCTTAGTAGTAGTGAACCCTGGCCTTGTGGTGAGGGGTGAAAAGAAAGTGGGTCACTGAGAAGACCATATCTCATCCCATGGCCAAATTCAAGGTGACTGCAAATCCAAATTAGGCTGTATTTGAAAAGTAGGCTGAGCAGTAGGCAGGCCTGCCCAGTTTCCTGGCATGGGTATATTAACTACAGAAGCTGCAGGATGGCAAAAATGAGAAAGCAGTGTATTTAATTTACTCAACGCTAAAATAAAAATAAAATACTTTAAAATGAGAGTGTATTTTCATTTTGTAAAAGCCATTGCATTTACAAAGAATGAGACGTCAATACAGCCACAGATGTAGGGTGGGTTTAGAAACAGAGGAACATACATAGATGGGTAGATTGATCAATCTAGATATACATGAAGTGCTCCAAGGAAAATGCACCAAAGTGCTACGCTGTCTATGGGCGGCGGACCGTGGAGTCCTTCCACGGCATGAACAGCACACATTCCACAAGCAGCATGAGTCATCTACATTTTTTGACCACTCTATGTGGAAAGTTGAGCATCTCTTCCTCTGGATTTCAACCTCTGTGAAACTCGGTTGGGGATGGAATGAGAGGGAAGAGGCCTCTGGAGGAGAACAGAATTTAGTTATCAGACAAGAGCCAGGTTTATCATGCCTTCCTTGAGGTGGAAGGAGTATTCTGAAAAAGCTGAAGATGATCTGGAGTAACTCTGTACCCCAGCAAGGGCTTTAAAAACATTTTAAAGATGCCCGTGCTGTATGCAATCCTTACCCTTCAATTCTCTCTTAGAAGTGAATAGCACAGAGTGACAGAATCACAAGCTCACACTGTAAAGGAGGCTGGGCACTGCATTTGTTGTTTTTCAAGCTGTTTATTTAAAATTTTATAAAACACAAAACCCAGAGTGGTTGAAACGTGTCATTGGCTTTGTCTAGGAACCATCCACAGCATCTATAACTCTTTAATATAGTTTATTATACTAGTTTGTAGACATGATTGCTTCTTTACTTGAAGCTAAGTTTCTTTTATTTCTTAGAATTTTTAGTGCTTGGGACACTAAAAATGCTCAACGAATGTTTGTTAAATTGAACCAAATGATTACATAGAATTCCCTGATAATACACATAACTCCTGGTCATGTGCTTTTTATATTAGTGCAGGCTTTCAAATTATGCTCCATAGAATTTCACTGTAGGTCTGGGAAGAAAGAGGATATCTCACCAGAGAAGTTCCTTCTTTACCTGTTTTACATATTAAGAATCAAGTTCAGTTGTTACTTACAGAGTTTTAAAAACCACTTCACTATATTTTGGGGGCAGGAGGTTGATGGGAGGTGCGTGGCAGGGAAAGGGGGTCAATTCCAAACATGAATGAAGTGAAACCCATCTGAACAAGGAGAATAAGAAGGAATTCTGAGTAATTTTCAGAAGAAGGCCCAGCTGAAACAACAATTTATCAGAGCAACCATTCTGAGAGTGCCAAATTGGATAGCATCCAAACACTACGGAACACTCGCCTTCATTTCCCAGATTTATTCTCAGGTACATCCTCAAGCATAATGTGCTTTCCTCGATTGCAACATCAATATACATGAGATAGAAATAGAGATCTTGATAAATATTTAGCAGAAAGGCCACAGATATGGGGCATTTAAAATTTCCACGTCTTGGTAAAATGACCGGGTTTTTGGTTAATACCATGTACAAGTGCAGTGAATGGAATTCTCTCCATGAGTCTACAGTAGGGAAATGAGAGCCTATAAATATAGGTGGAGGGGCAGATTTTGAACTTCAGGACTGAACTAGACTGAACACAGCCAGCCATACCTGGAACTGGTTAGTCAAGACCTGCTTGTCTTGTTAAATTTCCTCTCTCTAAGGCCATCGATGATCTCCAACTTTACTTCCAATCTTCCTCCCATTTTTTTCTCTCTCCATTTTTTTTTAAAGAATGCGGTGAAACCAGCATTTGAAGCCCAAGTATTAAAAGTTTTCACAAATTTTTGAACTCAGACTTGACATTTACCCCCTTTGGAAAATTCAAGTGGAAATAACTACACATAAACACCATCATGTGTTATATTAAAATACAATTGAGAGCTCTCACTAAAATCTGGACCAGAAAAGACACATAACTTGGCTCTAAAGAGTCCCTTTAAAGCTCATGTTTCCTGTCACTCAATATGCTCTTGCCACTTATATATTAAATAGACATTTCAGTAGTGTTTGTTCAAATTGAAATGAATACTCTTAGTTGAACTGCTAAAACATTGGCAGTGCTCACACGAATACAAACTTGTCAGCTTTTTGCCACGTATTTTTTACAAAATACAATATAATCTTTTTAAGCACAGAGTTATTTTTTCTCAGGCCCTTTCCTCACCTTACCATTCAACTATTTGATAAACCTTTTAAAAAAAATTCTGGTATACATTTTTTAATTGCAAATGTAACAACAGCAAACATTAAGTGGAACAAGCACCTTGTCTGTTCACTTCTGAAATCGAGGGATATAGGAGTTCTTGGCATATTCTAGGCTTTCAATTAATACATGCTGAATAAATTAATTAAAAGTATAAAGAAGAAAATAAAAGTCATCAGCAATCCCACCATCGATAAACAGTTACTGTTAAAATTTTGCTATTTCCCCCAAAGGTGCTTTCCTTGAGCAGTATATTTAGGATTGATACCTTGCTGATACTCAGCTGGATGACCACGTCATTAATTTATAAAAGGGAAAGGGAAAAATTAAGCTATAAAGGAATCCCTTAAAGACTTCACTCATCATTGGCTGATCTGTTTTCTCCAGGAAACCTTCACCAGAGTGGGGACCTGTAGTGATTAGAACAAGCTAGAACAGCTTGTGGCCCTAGGAAACTGCTCCAGATATAAGGTCTTCATCTAGCCTGACCGCCTGGTGCCAGAGCCCTAAACATGGAAGCATCTCTTGAACTAGATACCGAGCCTTAGTAGACCATACTTGACATTAGAGGTGGATACCAACCACTATAATAGAAATTACTAACTTCACTTTTACAATAAATAAAATAAAACTTATCTTTTTAATTAAGCAATGTTCTCAAAACATAGGAGTGACTATCGGGCTGAACAAAGAGCAGGAATTAGAATGGGAATGGATCTTCTATGTTCAAAAGGTGCTTATATTCTTTTCTAATTGTGTGACTTAGAACAAATTCCTAAACAACGATAAAAACTGTACAATTTAAAATCAAGAGATAATAAAATCATCTACATAGGAGGATTGTATGAAGTAAGTGCAGGATGGTTTTTAAGGGGTCTAATCACTTGAAGGGTATAATAAATGATAATAATCAATTTTTTTTAACTCTCTGCTGGCCATTATACGTAGGAAACTTTGTAGACAAAAATTCTTCATTTCCACTGCATAAAGATATTTTTCTGCCAGGAAAAGAGAGCTATTATAAAATGTTTACATTTCAATTATTTAATATTTATAAGAAACTCAGCTTCTCAATACCCTTTCCATCTTTCAGCCAGGACCTAATGGCTTATATTACACAACTTATGTAGTCCATTTCCTCCTTTTGTGTTTAAGAATGAAAAGCGGCCTCTAGAATTCATAATTCAATCCAAACTTTATTTTCTGAGAGCAAAAGATGTGTCTATCACAATAGGGAGATATATAAACAAATAAAGAAAGAAAGAAAAAGGAATCACATTATGCTCCTAAAGAGGAAGAGGAAGAGTCTAGCATTTATACCTTTATTGAATACTTACAATGTCAAATCAGCAGACTTTCTGCTAGATATTCTTATATTAATTCATATCATCTTCACACCCCAAATAAACAGAGATTATTGATCTTGTAAAGAAAAATGAAAGTCTCAGGATCATCCCTGAGTCCTTATGCAAAAGAGTTCAATCCTGGATTGTTATGTATTAGAAAAAGGCCTTAGACATCTACAAGGATGGCCCCAACAGATCATTCCTAAGGAAATCCTCGTTGGCTTTCCATAAACAAGGACATGCAAATTGTAACTTTAGGTCTAAAGGCTAAGTCTGTTCAATTCCACAGTAATAATGTTGATTACAAATTTATCTCTCCAGGCGCAGAACAGAGACAAAACAAGATCAACAGTTCTTCCACTTATTCAGAAACATCTACATAATTGATTCTTCCTTCACTCCATTTTTTCTCTTCAAAAATTGACCTTGTCTCATATAAAACGTAGATTTCCCAGGTTCATCAAAGGCAGCCATTTAACTCACTGAACCCCTCTACCCCCAACATACTTTTTCTTTCTGTTGCCCCCTCCAACTTAAAAGCTGAAGTTCCCAAATCCTTCTTCGGAAAAGCAGTCACAGATGCATGTGTAGCTTGTGTTTTTTTCTGGGTATGTTCTCAAACTTTGACTTAACAAACCTTCCTTGATTGACATCTTTGCCTAAGTTACTTATTTTGAGTTGTCAATCTCATTCATTAGATAAGCAAATTGAGACTCTTAGAGATTAATTTATCTGAAGAAGGCATTTGGCTGGAATTCATATCCAGATCCAAATGGAGAATTTTTTCCATGATTTATTTAAAACATAGTATGAGATAAAATTTTCTGAGCTATATAATTTGCAACATCCTCCTGGGGGAGAAAATCGCATCAGAGGCAAAATGTTTAAGTCAGTTTCTGAAAGACTAAAAGAGTTCGGGAGATGGGGAACTTTTGGAGGCTTAGCTGTGCTTCCACTCAGAAACCTATCCATTAAGCAGTAAAATGCTTACTAACCCATCTTTTTCTTTACAAATATTTCTACCAAGACAGAAATCTTTTTGCCTTGGTCTTTTAGGGGTCTTTCCCTTTGCAGTAAAACTCTAATAAAAAATTTGATCCATACTCTTAACTTAATTGTAGGAAAAGATTATATTTTCCTTTTATAAGAATGCTATACATGCATTTGTGGAGCCAGACATGCAGAGAGAAATATCATGCTTCTTGGGCCACAATTCAAGCAATTACCTTATTAGTTCAAACAATAATTGATTTTATATTTACACTCTTGATGTAGAGTCTGAAAGCTCCATGTAGATATAGCCAGAATCTTGACTTCCCTGATACTGCATGGTAGAGTGGCCCTGTGTGGTTTTGACAGCCGACTTATAAAATGTTGCGTCAAGAAGACATTTAGTTTATGTTTAGTAAGATTCTGTACATAGTTCTCAGGCACTTTCATGCACTGCTTGATTATTGCTACTTTCAAGTAGGAATAGATCCCCAGGAAATTCCAGTTTATACGCTGACTCTCTCAGGTACCAGGCCAGAGGATGTAAGTGACCGATACCCAACACAGATCATGGCAGAGAGTAAGCTATAAAATATATGAGATTAGGAACTATTAGAAATTTCAACTCCTTGATGAAGGACACTAGGGAATTTTTACAAACTCACAATCTTAAAAAGGCACATGATATTACCAGTAATGAATCAAGAAGCCCAAATTAGTTTTTCAAAACTTTTAATAAAAATATTTTTGAATTAACCCGAGAAGGAAAAGAGACTGAATTAGTTTTATATATTCTCTATGAAATATTTTTTACACATCATATGAAGAGGTGATAGAAATATGCAGACAAATGTAGATCTCAAAAGCAGAGATCGTCAAGTAGACAGTTAATTAAAATATTGATACTTTACTAGATTTTGATTTTTATGTATGCTACCCTGAATATTTTTCAAATTTATAAGTTTGGAATTTATATTCATATTTTTGTATTCTTTTTCCTAAAAGGGACTTTGAAAATTGTGTACCTCCTTCCCATGAATACCTATAATACATTAAAAACATCTGTGCTAACCATGCTGTTACCTGTTTTATAGACATTTACTTGGCAAATTTTCACAACCTCTGCATGCACAAGAAGTCATTTAATTGCTGTTTTACAAGTAATACATAATACTAAAGCTCAGAAAGCATAATGAACTTGCATCAAAATGGACTTGACTATTTACCTCAGGTCACTCTGACTCTTAAAGACACTGTGACTTCAAAGTACTTATTCCAAGGGGGCAATTCATATCCCACATATAGGAAAAGATCCAAATGTTTTATTAATGCTTTTTTTTTACTTTCTAAAAAAAAGTAGGGGAGATCATTAGAAAACTCTGGTCTGACTAATTTGTTTCTCCTGATTTAGCACAAAACCATATTTCGTTTTTTGTAACTAAATGCTTCTAGGAATTGTCAGCTTAATTAAAGATAACATGTTTGCACTGTTTCCTGAAAAGTGTATAAGGTGTTTACAGTTCTTTTAATAGATGAGAAAGCCAGTGTCATTGTTCTTTGCTGCCTGTGAACTTGATCTCAAAGTCTCCTTCAGGTCAGGAATACATTTACTTATCCTGCCGCCCTCACTTTTGAGCCAAAGAACAAATCAAGAATCTTCTGCAGAGGGTGCACCCAGCCTAGGCATCTCTCCCTCCCTACACGCTGTGTTCTTCAGGTCACGGCTCAGTGATGAGAACACTCATAAAATAAATTCTGTGGGATGTCATTCCTGAGGTTATTTTTTAGCTATTACAACTTTCCTAACTAAAAAGAAACAAATTAGATAGGCCAGGATTATCTAATTCCCTTAACATTTTTTAAAGAAAGTAGTAATAAATCACTTGGATCTTTTCCTATGTAAAGTCCATTGTAATATTATCAAACTGCCAGTTTTGTCACTTTGTGATATTTATGCCTGGTTGTAAGTTCACTTAGTTAAGTCCATATAAAAATAATTGATAGTTGGTCATCAATAAATTGGGCAAGAGTTGCTTAAAGAAATTAAGACTGTAATGGAATTAGGGTTTGAAAGGAAGAAACCTTCTACAATGGTGTGCTTCATCTCACAGGAACACGGAAGTCATGATACTGCCACACGTGAGAATATTATGTACTTGCTAAAGAGAGCAATAGTATTTCACAGCGGGCTGCCACTTGCAGGCTGAAGAGGCACTTGAGCATTAGGAATAGAAGACTCCACTTGAGAATTCCTTCCTCATTGAGAGTCTAGAAGGAACCCCAGACTCCACGTTAGCAACAACCTCTATCCCTATGTGCTGTACACACACCTTTCCTGCCTGTCATCATTTACGGCTGGGTGTGTCAGGATTACTCTTATTGTTTTCTTTAAACCTGTTCTTATCATTTACCTCCCCAAATCCACAATTTCCAGGTCACCTCTGGCAGCTCAGAATCTGATTCTCATACTACTAGGGGACTGAGGGTTACCTTTGTACAATCTCCCATTCCTCCCCAACTCCTGAAACACTTTCACTCACGGGGAGGCTGTGAAGGGTGAGTTGCCTGAGTTCAGGAATTTGAGATCAGCCTGAGCAAAAGCGAGACCCCATCTCTAAATATGTAGTTGGGCATCATGGCAGGTGCCTGTAGTCCCAGCTACTTGAAAGGCTGAGGCAAGAGGACTGTTTCAGCCCAAGAGTTTGAGGTTGCTGTGAGCTATGATGCCACAGCACTCCACTCATTGCAACAAAGTGAGACTCAGTCTCAAAAACAAACAACAAACAAACAAGCAAGCAAAAAGAACAACACTTTCACTATGCTCTCTGTAACTTGAAGTCAATCAACAGAAGTCTTTTACATGGCCTCACCTTCTTGCTCTGACTGAATCCCCACCTTCCCTGAAATTGCCCTTGCCCTATGGCACACCCAGGTCATGGCTATTTGTCTCTAACAATGAGTACTGATAATGAGGTAATGATTTTTTGCCCTCACTGCTGCTCTTCAAGACCATTTATTCTCTCCCTCCTCCTTAAAGATTCACAGATTGGAATCTCACATCATCAGTTCACACTTTTTATTGCCTCTCCTTATACTAATCATCCCCTGCTCCATGGAGACACTTACCCATTTCTCTGAAGATTATTAATTCTTGGCTTTGTATAACTCTTTATCGTTATAGCTCCCAAAATAACTCTTAGACATCACATTAAGCACAGATAATCTTTCCAGTCCCCTGGCTTCTCGGTTCCTGATTTCTATCTTCAAAGTTGTTTTCTCCTCCTCCACCTCACTCAGGTGCTCCTACTGTATACTTTTGATCAATAATAGCAAACCCTCCATAGTCCCCAATCAACACATTAATCCTCTTAGTTCACTCCCTATGAACTCCAATTCCAATAATTTCTTGACGTAGATTTCTCAATCTATTAATCCCATGTTTATATCCTTTCCTCTTCACCCACCATCAATTTCTTCTTTATGTAGCTTAAGAATCAATTGATCTCTCACTCATGTGAGTGGTTATCATTCGCTTCTTTGAAGTATGGCTGAATTAAATGACAAAAATTACACAGAGATCTATCCTTTAAGTTTTTTTTTAGTAATATAGGTTTACAACTTTCCTTAGCTCATCATTCATGTATGTATGCAAGAACATACATGTTATATCTATATACACACGCAGTGTTTCATAGTCCCTACTTAACAAAGGACAGTATCCTAGAATTTCCTTAACATGAAAATAGAACATCTACCCTTTCCACAAAGTTATAGCTAAGTGAATGTCACATTATAATACCACATGACATAGGAAAAAGTTAAGCTTTTATGTTAAGCAACTATTAGCATTCAGAGTATTGAAAGAAATTAAATATTATCCCCCCAAATTTCTTTGTTATTAAATTCCCCTTTATTTATAAAGAATATATAAAGTACTCTCAATAATATAATTATAATGTAACTTATTTTATTATTATATTCACATATTTGTAGCTTAAATTATCTATGACCCTTTGGGGAGATAAAACACGAATTCCATTTGTAGCCTGTTTCAGACTCATAAATGCATCTGATCAATGCAAACTGATTTCCTGTGTGGCATCAGTGTCAGGTATCTGATGATGTAGGATTTATAGAAAAAGATACTTTTTGGATCATGTTTTGATTTTATTTGCAGTGTGGTTCCAACCTATATTTGTTTTGATTTTATTTGCAGTGTGATTTCAACCTATATTGTGGTACTACTTTAAGATCCATCTGTGACAATAATGCATCTTCCTGTCAACCACTCAATAGAACTACTTCAAGTAAAGAAGAGGTGTTTCTTCCTCCAAGTATGTATTGTGAAATTTAATTAATGAGTAGGAAGCAGATGGCAAGTACCAGATGAAAGGCACCACAGTAAGTAAGCACAAAAAATTATATAAGCATTGCACAATGTATAATCTCGCTGGCTTGGCTGATGAAATTTCAGCTAATTGTCTAAAATAGGATTGCTCTTTCTCGCACCTAAAATTGTATTTCAGTGAGACTTGTTTGTCTGGCTAAATATTGCTTTTAAACTCCAACTCAGGTGACGTAGTTCAAATCTTTGATTACAGCTAAGTGGGCTAAGTAACAACTGCCGCATTAAATTATGCAGTTTTTATTTTATGGGTTTACTTCCAAATGTGCTCAAGATGGAAAAAGTAGACAGTGTTTATGTCTAGGGTCAGTTCTAATCCATTGTTTGTGCTTTTAAGGAAGGCAGTGATGAATAAGATTCTGAGCTTCAAGTAGGATCTTCTGAAAAAAAAGCATCATGAGAGATTACCTTTGACTCTAATGTAGTAACAGTGCCTTCTAATATTTGTTATTACTGTAGTCAAGGCAGAAAGGGTAATGATATTCCTATGCATGTGAAAGAAAATGCCCAGAGATAGGATACACCCCATCCTGCCCACTCAGGCTCAGTACAAAGAAAATATTTTATAGTTAGATTTTTTGTTTTGGCCTGGGCTAGGTTTGAACCCACCACCTCTGGTATATGGGGTTGGCACCCTACTCATTGAGCCACAGGCACCACCCCATGTAGTTAGATGTTTTTTCCTAGTAAGTGGTGGACCTGAAAATAACCGATAGAATTCTATCATCCCATTGCTCAGTAACTGGGCCTTGATTAAATTTTACTTGCTTTTCTTCATGCCCCTGCAAAAACAGCTTATCCTTTGAGTGGATAATATTTTAGGGATTGGTTTAATTTTTAATCACTCTGAAAGGGCCTTTGGGCTTCAGAAAATTTAAAACTATAGAATTACCTCGTTCTTTCCTGGAGCCAATGAACTGGGCAGATTCTTTGCATTCCATTTCAAGTTTACTAGCTCCGGCATTTTAGCTAAAGTTTTGGTTTCTCTCTCAGCAGTTGGAAACCTACCTTCTTGTGCAACAGAAACTAAATATGAACCTCAGGCACCCTGTGCTGAACAGACCTTGGCATCAGTCCCCAAATACTGGCGCGCAGAGTACCCACAGTCTCACTCGGCTCCTTTTCAGAAGCCGTGAAAGGGAGTAGAGGAAGTATGCCAAGTTGTTATTCGACTCTAGTATTTAATCAGGCCTTACCCAGGCACTTCTGAAACTCTGCAGCTGCGAAATTGAGGGTAAAAACAAAGAGAGCAAGGGATGAAAACTGCTTAACTGAGAGGGCCCCTCGGATTACTCACGATCACGTGGCCTTTCTCCAACAGGCCCCACTTCAGCACCCAAACCCCTGAAAGTCAGCAAGAAACCCGATCTCAGCCCTTATTTCTAAGAGAAGACTCCCCTGCGTTCTCTAGGGTTCCAGTGCACACTGATCTGCTTTGTGTTCCGTGCGGTGCCTCACTGCGGACTCCTTCGCCTCCTCTCCAGCCAGTTTTAAGCACAGGGACAGAGCAGCTCCCTGAGGTAAAGATGTGTTTACCAGTTAGGAGGACAGCTTAGGAATGGGAATGCGTGACAGGTGCAGGGCACACATAACTCGTTTAGGTTTCCTCAGCTGCCAGGGGGGACCCCAGCCTGTGTAAGAAATTCCTGATATGCCAGACCACTTGACCAAAGTCTTTGTCCTCTTTCCCACTTAGGTCAAGAAATGGATTTCCCTTATTTTGCCATCGCTGACTAGAACTGCCTGCCCTAACGTCAAAACGAGCAGCCTATGAAAACTGGAGGGTTGGGCTTTTTTGTATTGTTGTTAAAGACCTGAATGAGGTGATACCTTGAGGCTTCCAGCCGAGAAGCGGTTGGTCAGGTTCTTGGGTGCGCTCTTACACAAGCAAGACACAGCCCCACCTAAGTTTGTTTCCCTGGTACCTTCGTGCTCCCTGCAACACTGTCACAAGTAATCTGTTTGTTTTCTCTAGCGCAAGGCAGACTCATCACAGCCAGGAGAGCTGTGGTATTTCAGATCCCATTTGTAAATACCTCCTAGAGCTGAAGGTAAGTTTGTGCTTGGTTACGTAGGGTGTGTGTGTGCGTGTGTGTGTGTGTGTGTGTCTTTCTCTCCCTTTCATTCTCTCTCTCTCTCATTTATTTTCCAAAGAGAGTCAAAGTCGCCTCACCTTTTGACAGAACAACCTGGCAAGTAGCTACAACAACTCTTGTAAAAGACAGGTAGTTGTTCCATTAAGTAATTACTTTCCAAATGAGTGTTTGCTCTGTTAAATAAGTTAACTTTAAGAATTACTGCCAAATTTGCTAGACGATGAAGACCCAAATGAAAACCTTATTTAGAACATATGTGACTATAAATCAGAATTTCCTTAAGTTGAATCCCAGTAAAGGTTTTAAAAATGGTTAAAGTGGAAATGGCAGCGTGAATATAAATTGAATCTGATAAGGTTTAAATTATGCATTCTACTTTAGGTTTTTGCTTCATGTATCAGAACATGATAGTTTTTGAAAAGCCAACTTCTAATACAGTAGAAGCTTCTGTACATGTTTTTCAAGGTTTTTTTTTAATTAAAAACTTAGCAAAGTGTTGTACAGCACATACAATTATTATTATACAGCGATGGTATTTAGTGTGATATCTGTACATGCCTAGCACCCACTGGCAATCTAGAAGGCTAAATCATTGACAAAAGAACACATTCCATGGGGTGAAAATGTGAACATGGTTTCTTAAAATTATTTTCGTATTGTGGCATATAAGGCTCCTTTTGTTAAAGTGATGCTTATTTCCCATTTGCTCACTTTTTATTTGATCCGTACAGGTTTCTCCTGAAGTATAACAGAAGCCTGAAAATCTTATGCTTGGAAATTTGAATTTAGAACATTTATTTGGAGATATATTCTTATTTTCTAACCTTGACACTCATCCAGCTCATTTTTTAAATACTGAACTTTGTGAATGAGAACCTGTTAGTTAGTAGGTCTATGACATATGCTATATTTCTCCTGGATTTCTGCATACTTGCCTCTGAATTAGAATGGCAGAAACTTTTGAAATTTGTTTTTCCCTGAAGGAAAGCTATGCTTTTTCTTTTCTTTCTTTCTTTTTTTTTTTTTTAACTCAAGTATATTGGCATAATTCTTTTTCTGGTTTCTCACTGTTCCAAACACCTCTTATAAAGGAGGCATTTTTTAGAAGCCTAATTTCTTAAGTGCTCAGAAATTGTAGCTCTTTAGAGAAAACAAATACTGTCCAAGATTGATTGGAAAGACTATTCAGAATAATATTCAAGTTCTGCCTCGGACACTAGCGACGTAGCAGACTGAGTTTCCTATGATCAAGATGAATAAAACCCACGCACCTTAATTTATATCCTAACATCTGTAACAAGAAATGATCAAAAGTAACTGTGACAAAGGGTAGCCCAATTTATAGTCATTCGTTATTTCACTATACTAACATACTTTTTGTATTACTTATTCAGCATACCTGAATTAATGTTTTTCGCTAAAATTCCTGATACTTACTGAGTTTAGAATGACTCTCATTTCTTTTGTCCTTGCATGAGTTGACTATCGGATACAAAGTGGGGCATCTCTTTATTCCAAGACTTGGTAGAAAGTGGGTAGGGCTCAGTTTCAATAATGATTATATACAATTAATAGGAAGCAAAATTATCCACAGTGACTATTTTTAACTTTCTTTACCAGCTAGAAGTTCAGAGGTTTTTTTTTTTTTCTCCTCTCACCACCCTCTGCAGCCCTCTATACAAAAAGCAGTAATGCGAAACCAGCTTTCCAGAGCCAACACCAGACAAAGAGGAGAAAGTAGTGTTCATTCTCCTTGTGCAGAGGAATTGTTTAACAAAAGTGAAACTCACTCTAAAAGTATATTTTGAAAGGCTAGAAAACAATAAAACTCTTTCAATACATACAGGAAAGTTTGGAATCTGTATTTAAGGTATCATGAAAGAGCTGAAAATCTGCTTGCTTTTTCTGTCTGCTTTATAGGAATTCTACCCTTAGAAGTTTTCCAAGTTTGTGATGATCTTAGTCCTGTTTCTGTGTCAGGTCTTTGAAGTTCTTAGGTACAGAACAGGAGGAGAAATGACCCTATTTATTTCTTCTGAATTCTCTTCCTCTACAATGCTATTTTTCTTTCTTTTTTTTTTTTTTTTTGGCAATTTTTGGCCGGGGCTGGGTTTGAACCCGCCACCTCTGGTGCCCTATTCCTCTGAGCCACAGGTGCTGCCCAATTCTACTTTTCCTTTCTTCCCACCTTCTGTCTGCCCCCAGAGTGCACCTGGCTGACAGAGGAATCTGGGCACACTCATGCCTGCCGTCCAGACCTAGCATAATTTCAGGCAACAACTATGTAACACAGTTAGAATATTGAAGTATGCAACTCTGGTAATGGAAAGAGGCTTAGAGGAAAACACACACACACATAAATATAGATTTCACTTCATGTGTTGCTCTCTGCAGTTTCTGTAACACCTCCATTAGCTTTTGTTGTTTCCAATGTGCTGTGTTCAATGCAGGATGGGGTCACATTGAACCTAAATCACCTAATTCTTGCTCCAGCAAAACTTCAGGGCTGGAGCTGTGAACAGCTGATGGGTTCCATTCCTGGCTGTTTCGATGCCTTTAAGATGAAAGAGGTGGAACATGGTTCTCTAAGAAGCAGAGCCCCTACCCCCCCCCCCGCCACATGCACTGTCCGGAAAACGGGAATAAATCAGCCTTCACAAAAACCTTATCTGCAGCTGTATTACTTTCTGAATGAACTACAAATAATATGCATAATATGCTGTCTCCTCCCCTCCTCCCTTTCTCTCATTTTTCCCAAGAGATAAGTTATAGGCAGTGACAGAATGCTTGGCTTGTTTGGGGTATTGATACCATAGGTTTTCACATTGCAATCAAAAGCTGGGTGAAGGAAGGAGACATCCCCTTGGTGGGTCAATGTTACAGGCAAGGTCAAACAGAAAGAGCAAAACTCACTTTGTGGACTTGGGATAGGTAGATTCTCATTACAGGAGGGGAATGAAAGCTCAGTGCCACATTCCTCACGTAAGGCCAGACGAAAACTAGAAGAACAGGCTGAGAGCCTTCTTCCCCTCTGGTGACACTTCATTAGGAAGAGAAAATAAGCAAAACATTTAGATATTAAAAAAAAGCAAATCAAATGGCATAATAATGTGAAAAAGAGTGGCCAAGGACAATTCACAGATCAGATCACCAGCAATAGATAATGAAAAAGACAGATAGGTTTGCTGTGAACTTAATAGAGTTTACAAAGAGAAAGATGTTTCTAAGAAGGTACACACAACCATTTTAAACTAAACCAAATTGTATTTTCAATGTGCCAGGTGAGGCATGCACTAAAAAGCAATATTGTTGAACTATATCCAGGGATAATTACTCATGTTTTGATAAATAGTAACGTGAACCTACCCGATAAAGGTGTTCATGTAGAACCCATGGAGACAGTTGTTACGATTTTCTTAAATTAAGGAAAAAGTGCCATTTGTGTATTGGCCATGTACTTTGAAGTGAGAAGGCCCACATTTCCAGTGGTTTAAAAAAAATAGGATGGCAAACTTCTCTGGTAAGAAGAATTCAATTTAGAGAGACCATGCTAAAAAAAAAAGATGGTTGGTGGGCAGCGGCTGTGGCTCAAAGGCGTAGGGCGCCGACTCCATATACTGAAGGTGGTGGGTTTGAACCCAGCCCTGGCCAAAAACTGCAAACCCTCCCCCCCAAAACAAAATCCTGATGGGTGACAAATTTCTAAAAAGGTCCTTTGAAACATCTGTTAGATAAAAACTTACTAGTTTCACCTCACACATGTCAATGTTTGAATCTTAACTCTTTCACTCGGTAACTTCCTGTGTGTCTTTGGACATTATTTACATTCTTCATGCCCTACTTTATCACCTGCAAAACAGAATTCATCCTTCCTCATTTTGTTTGTTTTTTTTAGGAAATAATTAATGGAAGATATGTAAAGCAGCTGATACAACAAATGCATAATACTAATATATTTTCCAATCACCTTGAACATTTTTAGGACTGAAATTAGAAAAGTGAATGATACATCACAGTAAAGTGAATGACCACAAATACAAACCCTACATAATCACAATCAGGTTAAGAGGCAAAGTATCACCTGCACACAGAGTCTCACCCAATCAATACATTTCTCTATTTTCCCAAGTTCTTTACCAACTTGACCAACTTCTGACATTACTGCTTCTTGATTCTATTTGACCTTTATACACAGTACATGAAACCACTCCACACAACTGGCTTTGTAAACTCTGCTTTGTGTTTGTGAGGATCACCCATGTTGTTGCATGTAGCACTAATTTGTTAATTTTTGCTATCCGAATATATTATAACTCATTACCCAACCTGTGAATAACATTTAGATTTAAGGTTCCTATAAATAACACTGCTATTAATGCTCTTGTATTTTTTTTAATACAAGAGACTTACTTTTTAAGTAGACTTTCCTTAAACAAAAAGCATAGGGAATTGAAGGTATCATGTCTCTAAAACATTAGGAATCCACAAGTATGGACAGCACAGCTTGCTAAAAGCTTTGGAAGAAAAATGTTGTGTCAGGACAGATTACAGATATATTTAAGATGTACTACTATGCAGAAAATCATACAGAAAAGTGCGAGCATTTAAAACCAAAAGATAATCAGTAGGAGTATTGAAAGGCTCCTTAGACTTTAAGAAAAAAGGTGGACAATATTTGTACAAATCTCAAGGAGAGCACTCAGGAAACGTCAGGCAGAGGGGGAACTAAGTAACAGCAGGTGAAGCTCCTCCCTTTTACTATCTCAGCCTGGAAAGCTTTTAGTGAAAAATAAGGTCTGATTCAAAGAACTTGATCAATACTCAGAGTTTATTGCTCGAGGAGCGCTAGTTTAATTTAAAAAACATAGATTTTTTATTAAAAGCACTTTCCATTTTAGCCCCTAATCGAATTGGGGTCAGCAGAGTTGGCTTTGAATCCAACCTCTTCCTTTTACCAGATTCCTTTTCTAGCCACTTCGGCTTCAGCTTCTTCATCTGGAGAATGGGTACAATTCAAGCTATTCTTTTTGCCTCAAGGTATTCTTGTAAGGATTGAGTGAGATGATATAGTAAACTTTGTAACCTGTAAGACACTACAGAGATATTATTATATTTGAATAACAAATGGTTATTAACCACTCTAAACTGTTTACTTTAGGCTAGGTATTTTTCGGAGTGCTTCCATGGAAGACATTTCATTTAATTTCTGGAACAGAACTATGAACTCAGTTTGCTTATTATAATGATGATAAAGCAACTGCTTATTATGATGATTATTGTTCAGAAGCTGTGACAAAAGCTGGAATTTTAATATAAACCTGATTCTAAAACTTGTCTTTAGAGCCTGCTTATGAATTGTAGCATTTCCATACATCAGAGGCAGAATAATGTACCTGGGTTGGAGGTCAGGGCCATGGTTTCACACCTCAGACCTGCCCTTACCTAGCCAGGTAAAGTTTTCCACACATGCCTCCAACCATATTCTTCATTTATAAAATAAGGGAGTAAGATTAAAAAATATTATAATATCTACAGGTCTTCTAATTCTCCCCAACCGGGGATTTAGTAGAAGGACATCACGACATGAGAAGTATTGTGGAAAAGGATATGCTAATTTACAACTCAAATAATTCAGATCAAATACTAATGAAATATATTCAAGGAAATTCCTAACTTATTCACTTTAAAAAGTGGATATATGATGCATTTAGTGTGTAATCAGTAATGTAACTTTCATAATAAATATTTCAAATTACATCTTCATAAAGAACATTTATTCAAATTGAAGAGACCAGCCAGCTGTTTCTGTTCTACCTTTATAATATTTTTAAAATTTTACTTAGCAGTCCACATACAGTTTTATATTGTAAGTAGACATATAAATGTGTGTGTTTGTGTGTGTATATAAATTTCCACTTGTTCCAAACTAAATCATCTTTAACTTAGTAGTCTAGCTTGACAATGTCTTTGCATGCCATTTCCCTAGAAGGAAAGAAGAAAGAAATATTACATAGAAAATAAAACTCAATGACACTAGTTTAAGTAAATATCCAAGAGAAACTTTTTTTGTTTGTTTTTGTTTTCTTTGGATTAAAGAACATATTGTCCCAACATTACTTCTTTTGATTCTTATCACTTTAAAACATAAATATCTATTAAATAATAAGAATATTTTATTTAGTAATGTAAATGATTTTCTTTCAGAGCCTATTTAATAAATCTACTACCAGAGAAGGCTGCAATGCTGACCTTAGTCAGAATTCTATTGATTTCAACTTTGTTTAGTTCACTCCTATTTGGTAGCCATGGGAAAGAAAATCCAGAAATTAATATAACACAAAGCATCATAGAAAGTTTGAAAACAGTGGCAAATCAACCTATTTCTTTGGCGAGTGAAACGAATTTAAATCCAAATGAGGAAAAGATGAACAGCTCAAATCCTATCACAAGTCATTCCTCTCCTTTGGATCTATCGAATGACATCCATGCAATGAAAAATGTCTCCAGTAACTTGTCGACAGAGACTTTTTCTGGGACACCAAGATCCACATCCATGTTTTCTACAACCCCTGTTTTGATTCATGGGTATGTTTCTAAATTGCCTTGGAATGCATCGATAACAGACACAGATCCTTTGCTGGTCTCTTATCCCAGTACTACACCTACTGTACCTTTAGAAAACTTCACTTGGTCTTTGGCCAATGATACCACGAAACCTCCTGACAACAGTTCCAGTACAGTTGGCCTCCTTCCTCCAGAACCAACGACCAAGTCTGTGACACCCTCAATAGTAGAACACACGGGATGGCTTACCACAGACAGAGAGAGCTTTGCTGGATTCACCCCCTATCAAGAAAAAACAACTCTACAGCCGACCTTAAAATTCACCAATAATTCAAAACTCTTCCCAAATACCTCAGATCCCCAAAAAGGTAAATATAAATGAATTTAACTTTCTTTTTGTGTGGAATTGAATCACCAGATAAGTAATGTTAGAAAACTAGAGAAAGCCACAGCACAGGTTGTTTCTTACTTTTAAGGTATTATTAGGAAATTCGTTGGAAAGAGTGAAGTAGTTTTGGAGCTTGAATAAACATACTAGTCAAAATATGAAGTAGGTTAAGTTGAGTAAAGGTGGAAACAGTGGTGAGATACCAGGTAACAGTTTTCACTGAATCTTAAAGACTTCCTGGGATTTCACATGGTTAGAAGAATACTATAAGACTGAAGTTTAAAAATACTTGTGTGAGTTTTGAAAAATAAAACAAAATAAATGAATTTATAAATTATATGAAACGATCATAAAAATTTATTATGTTGACATTTTTATGTTTAATTTAAGGATTATGTCAAATTGTTAAACATAAAGCAGGAAAGAAATCCAAGATTTAATAATGTTTTTATCCTGTTTTGTTTTTCAGGCCTAACTGTGTATATTTTTTTTTATTTTTTTTTTAAAGACTGCAGCTTTTTATCCATGAACTTACAGACTTACAGTGTAACTTACTTAAAAATAATATTAATAATGTAAAAACAAAATCATATACAATTGCTATTTGAAAGTTATAGCCAGTGTATAGAAAATACTATAAATTCTAAAACCTAGGCTTTATTATAGCACTGCAACCAATATATTGTAAATATACATATATTTTCATTTAAGCTGTGATTTTAATGTATCCTGTCATACAAACAAAGTCTTATAGTACTTCAGAAAATACCACTTCTCTTTCATCCATCTAAACCTAATCTACATATTGTGAATAATTACTTCTGCCATTGTTCTTTTAGCTAAAGATAATTTAGTTAACTTCCTCTATTTTAGTATCAATTTCATCATACTACAACATGAAAGTTAATTTTTTTAAGAAATGTAGTTTTATATAAATCAGAGGCCACATAAGCCCCTTGCCTACCTAATTAATGTACTTCTCAAAAAAGGAAAATATGGAAAAGAAAATACACTAAATTTGAGTTCAGGGAGCATTTTAAAGAGTTTATTTATAACTCTGTATTCAAATAAGGTACTCGGTAAAAATGATGATACAGTGATACTTTGGATTCCCTTATAAAAGCTATTTTTCATGTGCAAAAGCCAATGCAAACATCTTGCTTTTGTCTCTTTGTTGTATCCAGAAATAACCTGTTTCTGACTGCTTTTCTTTTGCAAATTCTGGCCGGGGCTGGGTTTGAACCCGCCATCTCTGACATATGGGGCCAGCGCCCTACTCCTTTGAGCCACAGGCACTGCCCTGACTGCTTTTTCTTTATAGTGCCTTTTGACTTGGGGCTTGGGGGATTCATTTCTTATCACTCCT
>CAUYON010050099.1:0-11818 GCA_963573935.1 Arctocebus calabarensis
GTCATTTTTTGGTTGCAGCCTTCATTGTTATTTGGCGGGCCCAGGCTGGATTCGAACCCGCCAGCTCTGGTGTACGTGGCTGGCACCTTAGCCCGTTGAGCCACAGGCGCCGAGCCCAGAATAGAAATTTTAAGAGTACAAACAAGCTTTATATAACCACCCAATCTCTCATAAAATAAACAAAAGAAAACACTGGGAAAAAGAGTCCCTATTTAATAAATAGTACTGCGAGAACAGATTAGCCACATGTAAAACACAGAAACTGAACCCACATCTCTCATCACTTATGTAAATTTTTTTCACTTATGTAAATTGACTTAAAGTGGATGAAAGATTTAAATCTAAGATATGAAATAATAGAAATGCTAAAAGAAAGGGTGGGAAGAGCTCTTGATGATATTATCCAAGGGAAAGATTTTATGAAGACATCATTGGGAATTGCAGCAACAGCAAAAAAAAAAGAATGTGACCCAATCAAGCTAAAAACTTCTGCACAAATAAGGACAAAACAATTAAAGCTAATAGATGACCTTCAGAATGGGAGAATATATTCACATGTTATGAATCTGACAACATGCTAATAACAAAAATCAACAGAGACCTCAAACTAATCAACAAGGAAAGAGCAAACAATTCTATTTATAAGTGAACAGGAGACATCACCTGAACCTTCTCCCAGAAAGACAGAAGAATGGTCAACACATGAAAAAGCCTACATTGACCCTAATCATTATAGTATTGCAGAGATATCTCCTAATCCCAGTAAGAATAGCCCACATCACAAAATCCCTAAACTACAGCTGCTAGTGAGGGTGCAGAAGGAAAGGAACATTAATACACTGTGTGATTGCAGACTAATACACTCTTTTTGGAAAAATGTATGGCAAATGCTCAAAGAGCTAAATGTCAACCTTCCACTTGATCCTGCAATCCCAATAATAGGTATCTACACTGAAGTAAAGAAAAAATAATTCATTTTACCATAAGGTCATTTGCAATAGTATGTTTATTGCAGTTCAATTCACCATCACCAAGATGTGGAAGCAACCCAAATGGCCACTAACTCACAAATGAATAAATAAGGGTTGGGCTTGGTGGCTCACGCCTGCAATCCTAACACTCTGGGAGGCCAAGGCGGGTGGATTGCCTGAGCTCACAGGTTTGAGATCAGCCTTAGCCAGAGTGAGACCTTGTCTGTAAAAATTAGCTAGGTATTGTGGTGAGTGCCTGCAATCCCACCTATCTGGGAGGCTGATGCAAAAGAATTACTCGAGCCCAAGAGTTTGAGGTTGATGCAAGCTAGGGCCCCATGGCACTCTACTGAGGATGATGTAGTGAGATTCTGTCTCAAAAAAAAAGGGGATAAATAGACTTTTATATGTATACAATGAAATACTATTCAGCCATAAACAAAGAGGGAACTTATACATCTTTTGAATTTCCCTAGATGCATATAGAGAACACCCTCCTCAGTAGAGTAACACAAGAACAGAAAAGGAAGTATTCAATGCACCCAATACTAACATGAAACTAGTAGATGAACAACTGCACACTCACATGAGAGAAAAAAAAAACAATTAAATTCAAGAATGAGGGAGGGATGAAGAGGGAAAGGGGAGTGAGAGGAGGGACAGGGTGCCAAGACCTCACTAAATGGGCACAATGCAGGGGTGTATGGCATACCTCCTGGGTGAAAGGCTCAACTATAACTTCAAATTTAGCGAACAAACACAAACAACATAACCTAATCATATGTACCCTTATAATAAGCTAAATTTTTTTTTTTTTTTTGCAGTTTTGGCCGGTGCCGGACTTTAACCAGTATATGGGACAGCACCCTACTCCTTGAGCCACAGGCACCGCCCATAAACTGAATTAAAAAAAAAAGAAACTAGTCAAAGAAAGAGAAATGCTTTATAACTCAGCTTCATTGATTTCCCTAGAACAACCAAATACATAGAAGCATAGAGTAGAAAATATGTCACACAACATAGTAGCTGTAGTTAACAGGGCAGTATTGTGTACATTAAGGCACACACACAAATACAAAATAAAAGAATGCAGTGGAATCTTTGGAGGTGATGGATATGTTTACTCCCTTGGTTGTGGTGATGATATACTGGTGCATGCACATATCCAAACTCATTAAGATGTGTACATCAAATGTGCACAAATTTTTATTTATGAATTGTGCTTTAATACAGCTAAGATAAATCAAATATTTTAAAAAAGAAAAAAAATGCCCTGGTCTGGATGGCTTCACACCAAAATTCTATCAAACCTTCAAAGAACTTATTCCCATATTGCAGAAATTATTCCAAAACTTTGAGGAGGAGGTAATGTTCCCCAACACCTTCTACAAAGCAAACATTACCCTGACACCAACACCTGGAAAAGACCCAAATAAAAGGAGAACTGAAAAGGAGACCAATTTCACTAATGAATATAGATGCAAAAATTATCAACAGACCCAAAGTCCATACTACAGTTTCTCATCAAAGAAGTCATATATCCTGGTCAAGTAGGTTTCATCCCAAGGATGCAAGGCTAGTTTAACATATGCTAGTCCATAAACATAATTTACCATATCAACAGAAGCAAAAACAGAGACAATATGATCCTCTCAATAGATACAGAGAAAGCATTTGATAAAATCCCGCATCCTTTTCTAATTAGAACACTGAAGAGTATAGGCATAGGTGGAACATTACTTAAACTGATTGAAGACATCTATGACAAACCCACAGCTAATATTTTACTGAATGGAGTAAAACTGAAAGCCTTTCCACTTAGAACTGGAACCAGATAGTGTTGTCTTCTTTTTCCACTACTACTCAACATAGTGCTGATGACTAATATGCCAATGACATAATGCCAACGACTCAAGAACAAGACTCATGGAAGTGATCAAAAAATTCAGAAATGTCTCAGGATATAAAATCAATGTACACAAATCAGTAGCCTTTGTATATGCCAATAACAACCAAGAGGAGAAGGTAATTAAACACAATCCCCTTCACAGTAACTTCAAAAAAATGAAATACCTAGGAATATACGTAACAAAAAAGATGAAATAACTCTATAAAGGAAATTATGAAACACTAAGAAAAGAAAGAGAA
The DNA here is from genome assembly GCA_963573935.1 of Arctocebus calabarensis. Lineage (NCBI taxonomy): Eukaryota > Metazoa > Chordata > Mammalia > Primates > Lorisidae > Arctocebus > Arctocebus calabarensis. Next base: position 3,120 of record CAUYON010050099.1, read on the forward strand.
GATGTTAACAAATAAAAGAACATGCCTTGCTCATGGCTGAGAATAATCAACATTGTTAAAATGTCTATACCCCCCAAAGCAATCTATGAATTCAATACCATACCTATTACAATAGCAATATCATACTTTCAAGACTTGGAAAAAATAATTCTTCATTTTGTATGGAACCAGAATAAAACCCATATAGTTAAGGCAGTTCTTAGTAATAAAAACAAAACCGGGGCATCAGCCTACCATATTTTAGGCTATACTACAAGGCCATAGTGATCAAAAGAGCATAGTATTGGCATAGAAATAGAGATATAGACATCTGGAACCGAATAGAAAACCAGGAAATGAAATTAATATCTTACAGCCACCTAATCTTCAATAAAACAAACTAGAACATACACTGGGGAAAGAATCCCTATTCAATAAATGGTGCTGGGATAACTGGATAGCCACATGTAAAAGTCTGAAACTGGGCCTACACCTTTCTCCATGCCAAAAAAAAAAAAAATGTACAATATTACTGATTTTTTTTCCATTTGACTTTTGTGGATCTAGCACATAGCAAAAGTAAAACTAAAGACATCTGATTTTCCAAGTTTACCTTTAGTTCACCCAAACTTTTGTTCAAATAACATTAGAAGATATAAGTACTGTGGTTTTGGGAGAGTCTTGTTTGATTTTTGATTTTTTGTCTCTAGTTTTTTGATTGTTAGTGTTTCTTCCTTCAAAAATGCATAGTAGGAATGGTAACTACTTCTTACAGTTTTGATCTCACTGATATTTATATTTTTACCTTAATTCCAAAAATATACTGTTGATACAATTTGTATATACATTTTCAGAATAGAACCATATAAAGTGAGTATGTACAGGTCTATAACCTATTTCTCTACTCTTAAGTAGAGTTAGAGACACTGAAGTGCAATAACTATGCCCAAACTAGGCAGCTATTTTCTTAAAAGGATCTCTTTTTTAAAAAAAATGCCTGCAACTTTGTAGTTAATTGTAAAGTACATATAAATAAATTTGTATCTGCCATTTTAAGCCTATATTCATTGTTAATCAGATCTTTACCAACTGTATTTGTTTGTAACAGCCTAGAAAATCACAAGGAAGGTGGATGTGTTCAATACATGACTTATTTACAACTATGACTGCAAACTGATATTTCCCAGAGAATACTAAGAGGATTTTGACGTTGACTTGACAGTTTAATAGGCTGTTACTGAAAGATATTCATTAAAAAACAAATAAATAAATATAACTGTAGATAAATCTGTATACTAAAACTATAAGCTAAAGGATTTTTGTCATTCTAGCTCAATTTATTGAAGAAAATCAATAAGATGAAGATGAAAGTCAGGAAATAACTTTTCGAGAGATAAAATTTACATCAAATATATTGCAGTATTGAATTTCAAGGAAATGAGCAGAGGTAGAAATAAGGTTCATGACTGCTTCTTGGGGTTGTGAGGGAGGTCCCCAGTAACACACACACACACACACACACGATCTAACATATGAAGCAATTATGTCCTAAGAAAATAATACTGTAGTAGTATTTATAATAATAATTACTGTAGTATTATTATAGGAAACATTAGTTTCCTTCTGCTATCTATTCTTTATTTTTGGTTTTTGTCTTCTTAAGTTGCCAAAACTTTCCATGTGTACATTTCATAAACTTACAGAAACACTGCCAACTTAATTTTCCTCCATTGCAAAACCGAGAAAATGTCTGTTTCAGCATTACACTAAACCAAGAGAACATGTGATGTTTTGGGGTGGGAGAGTAAATAATTCTTATTGATTAAATTAGATGTAGACTTTGTAAGGTGTAACTTAAAGATATGTAATTTATGAATAAATTATGTATGAGTATTGTAATACAAATTGTGGTGAATATATAATTTCACTGGTGAAAATTTCCACTGAATGTTAAGGAAGTTTCTCTTCACGTGCCTAGAAGGTTAAGTAGTGTTTTCAGAATATATTCCAAAATATACAATATGTTCTCATCATTATAAAGCTCATTAAATCATATTTGATTTGATGTGTAGAATAACTTCCTAACTTTTAACTACTACAGTTTATTTCTTGAAATTTCAAAACAATGAATACTCTTCTTTTTTTATCTTTTGTGTTTGTTAATCTTTGAAGGGATTTGGAACATACTGGTTTTCCGGGTGCATGTGAATCCTGAAGACTGAGGATATTTGAAAATTTACTGTTATATGATTATATATGTCGATATTGTTGTTGTTCTTGTTGTTGACAGTTAAGATACCTAGGGATGATAAAGACAATGAGAATTACAAAACCAATACTTCCAGTAGTTTAGAGAGTGTTTTTGCTCTCACAAATCTTGCAAAGATTATGTAAGTAAGAATTTTCTTTTTTGTTTGAATTATATCCACATTTTTCTTCACAATTTTAGTTATGATCTACACATGCACACACAAATTAAATGGAGAAAAGAAAGGAGATAATAAAAGATTATTAAATAATTTGTCAAGAATTTGAATGGCTATTATCTATTTTAAAGGAAACCAAAATAGGAGCCAAACCTAGATGTTTAGGAATTTTTTTCTGATAGTGTAATTTATTGAGTTACTATGGAAGCTCTTAGTTGTTCAGTATCTAAAATTTTGTGAATTTTGATACCATTCCTAGAACGATAGGAATGAACAAATATGCTTTTTTTACCCTTTGTAACTCTGATTTTAAAAATCAGATTTAGATTGTGTTTAGAATATTAAATAACTGGACATCCTTTTCTAGGTTTGTCCCAGAGAGGCTTTGGAAGCAGGCTGGGAATAGCCAAAGAGGCAATGAGTGTGACCCCAGCTATTCTCCCTTATGCCTACTCTTTCTAAGCTTCCACTAAGTTTGGCTTTGGAAACCTATAAATTCCAGGGCTTCATATTTAATGAGATATTTCCTATTATATTAAACATTCTTTCTTGGAATGGATGGATAGAGTTATGGCTCTCACAAAACCGACGTCTGAAAAATGGAGTCCTGGAACTACAAAATGTCTCACTTTACAATCAATCAAAAAAAGTTTCCCTTGAAAATAAGAAAGATCTGATTGGGTTTAAAATGAGATCTTCAGGACCGTCCCTGTGACTCAGTGAGTAGGGCACCAGCCCCATATACCGACGGTGGCGGGTTCGAACTCAGCCTTGGCCAAAGTGCAAATAAAAAATAGCCATCCATTGTGTCAGGCATCTATAGTCCCAGCTACTCAGGAGGCTGAGACAAGAGAATCACCTGAGCCCAAGAGCTGGAGTATGCTGTGAGCTGAAACTCTTGTATGATAAAAGCATATTCAATCACACTGGTTTTTCTGTTCTAATTGCCATATTCAATTATATTGTGATTATTAATTTTCTAGAGATAATGTTAATATATCAAATTTGTAAATATATATGAAAACACCATGTATCTTAATGCTAAATACATACACATTATTTTCTTGAATTTTATCTTCAAGCTTTAACTAATACTCTTATCAATATATTAAAACCTAGCTTTTACATATGATGCCACCCATGTAATATATTTAGAGAGTACATTTTGTGTAGTCACATTTAGTTATTTAACATTTTGTTTTTAATTATGTAAATTTGGTTAAAAAGTAATTGTGAAATGATTAGTGCTATTGTGCAAAAATGACAGTTTTAAAGAGTCTCTGCCTTACCAAACTATTACATGTCAAACCCTTTCATTAAAGTAGGAAAAAAGACTACAAAATCATAAATTGTGCAGCCCTTAAAATGTAATAATGTCATATACGAAATTAATCTTTTTAAATACTAGGAAAATTAAGCTTTTCTCCCATGCATATTTTATCATTAGTTGCTTTGTTATTTATATTAAGGCTGAAGGTGCATTTATCTTCTAATATATGTTTATGAAAATCTATTTGTTTAGCTTTTCCTTTGTTTACGCTCTTATTTATATTTTCCATTATAGTTAGCATTTTTGTCTTCCTTTTTTCATAGTTTTGCAAACCAAATTTATACTTATATTCATATAAACATTTATATTACTTTTATTAGATAATTTTTACTATTTCTACACAGCCCTATTTGCCTGGAAATCATGGAGGCAAGAGAAGCTGATAAACACATAAATAATAAACTTTACCATGTCCCAATTAATACCATAGTGCAATTTTATGCAGAGGCCTTAAAATACTGATACACAGTAGCTTTCTGATAATACTCATGCAATGTGCTTTCAGCAAATATAATTTTTAAAAACAGTGCAAGTTAATAACAGCAAGAGTAATAATAATAAAGGTTGCTCAAAAAAATGTGTGTGCACAAATAAAAAATTTAAGGCAATTTTTTAGTGATTGTATGTTATACTTGTAGGAATAAAATGTGTATTTTTTGCTATCCCTCTTAAAATATTTAGAATTTTTTTATAATTTTATTAAATCATAATTTTGTACATTAGTACAATCATGGGGCACAATGTGCTTACTTCATATACAATCAGAAATATTTTGATCATACTATTAGAGATAGCCTTCATGCCATTTTCTTAATCACTGTATGAAGACATTGATATTCTACATTTAATAAGTTTTACCAGTACCCTGCTAAGATGCACTGTAGGTATGATCCTACTAATTGCCCTCCCTCCACCCATCCTCCCCCTCCTCTCCCCTCCCTTTCCCTTAGAATTTTATGAAATATGTGTTTATATGTTTACATTTTGAAAACACTCCTCCTCTGTGACATCATAAAGGATCTGAAAATGATCAATATCCCAAAGCAGTTCTAGACATGCTTTGGAAGTGATAAGGTCAAATATTGTATGGCCCAGGATGGCAGTACATAGTCCAGCAGCAAATGTTTATCAAATTTATTTATTTTAGGTTTTGTATTGCATGTTTCATTACCCATTAATATAGATGTTAATAAATTCGTTGTGAGAAATAAAAATGCATTTCATTGTGTATTAATTCAAAAGTTATAGGTCTTCTTTAATTTTAAATTGATTTTAAAATTTATATACAGTAAAACACACTTTTTCAGTGGTATAGTTCCATGAATTAGCTTTTTTATTTACTCTCCTAACTCCTTCAATATAATTCTTTGAATTCAACATTATTTCAATAGCTTTTCAAAGTGATCAACAAAATTGTCATGTTTTTTAACATTTACTTCACATCTTCCAAGTGAGATTAGTGTATATTTATTTATCGTACATTATGCCTATAGACTCATTGAATGTAGAAGCCACGTATGGATTCCTCCGCAAAACCTGAAGAGATTTAGGTGAAATAAATTTCTGGATATTATTGGTAACATTTGTGGAGCAAAATATTATTCCTGCCTTACTTTCACTTTGGTAAATAAAAGGAACTCCACTACATTTAAACCTCTCAAAATGCACAGTATCACTAATTATGTAATTGCATTTGGCATTTTTGTTAGCTCAAAAGTTTAATTAAGAATTACAGAGTGTATGATCTAGTACTTTTTGTCTTTTTTCTTTTCTCACCTATCTTTATTGTGAAATTAATTCATTCATTCTTACTAAGGATTAACTGGTGAAAAAAGAAAAACAATAAAATTCAAATCAATCAACATTTTAACCTCTGGAAAAAAGAAGGCTGGAGTTTTAGAAGAATTATAATATATGTGTTGATTTATAATCCTGCCTGCAGCCATTTGTTAAAAAAAAAAAATGTTATTGAGAATAATTTGTCCCAGCATACTAAGAATCAACAGGTTACATATGAACATTATCATAATAACCTTGGGAAAAGCCTTAGAAACCTCAGAAGGTATGATGAAACATAATTTGAATGGGAGAAAATTACCTACCAGAAAAGAGTGCTGAAGATTTCTTCTATGATTTCAACAGTGAAAAATGAGTGGGGTAATATTTAGTTTGATCAAAAACTTTAAAGTTGTTGTTCTTATTGTCAAAACTGGTCACACTGATTTATAACATAAATTGCTTTTTTTATTATTTTTTTTTTTAGTGGGTGTGAGTAAAGTAAGAAGACTGGTTCACAAAGTGAAGGAGAGGGTACTAGCCAGGACAGTGTCTAGAACAGCAGTTCTCAACCTGTTGGTTGTGACCACTTTGTAACAATGAAAATACATCCTGCATATTAGATATTTACATTACGATTCATAACAGTAGCAAAATTACAGCTATGAAGTAGCAACGAAAATACTTTTATGGGTGGGGGTCTCTATAACATGAGGAACTGTATTAAAGGGTCACAGCATTAGGAGACATTAGGAAGGTTGAGAACCACTGAGCTAGAAGGATAAGGATGAAGGAGATTGAATGTAAAGGAGGTAATACTTGGATTATGGGATAATAGGTGAATTTAATTCTTTATGCTTGGTTGTGTTTACCACGTTTTCTACAGTGAGTATATTCTGTTATTTTATTTTAAAAAAATCTTAAATTCAAGTTGTTGGGGACAAGGTAAGGGAGAAATGGATGAGATTGGTGTTCTCCTACTTAATGGGCACAATGTAAGGGTATATGGCACGCCATTTCGGTGCAGGACACAACTACAAGAAGGACTCTACCTAACAAATGCAAATATGGGTAACCTAGTTGTTTGTACCCTCACATTAACCTGAAATTTAAAAAATATATAAATATATTTAAATATAAATAGCCCCAGCCTATATATATATATATATATTCTTGGATATATATATATAGAGAGAGAGACCAACCTGAACAAGAGCGAGATCCTGTCTCTTCTAAAAATAGAATCATGACCCAATTTTGTAAAATAAATTCATTCTCTCTCTCTCTTTCACTCTCTCTCTCTCTCTCTCTCTCTCTCTCTCTCTCCCTAACTAATACAGATTCAAAAACAAAATGAAATTTCTTAACCAGGAACTTTCAAACAACATCAAGCCTAATGAGGTACTGTTCTATTAAATATTCTAGTTCTGAGAGTGATATTCTTTCAGTGGGTGGATGGTTTAGCTAGAATTCTAGTTTCCCTTAGTGGTTAAGTTCTCTGGCTCTAAATTCATATGAATCTAGAATCAAATGTCACTTTGTTTGCTTGAAAGCTAGATTGCAAGGTAGCTTTGCAATTATTATTACAATGTAGCTTTGTAATTATTAGGCCTTCCTAAAGGCCTTGAAATTATTGGGTGAGGCTCATGTACATTACAGAGTGTAATATGTTTTACTCAAAGCTTACTCAATCTAGCTTTTAACCATTAAGATTACTCTCTCATTTATAAAATAAGGCTGATATTCAGCATATTGTGAGTAATAATGGCAATATGTGTTTTATGAAATTTGGTAGGTGAGAGAAGGAAATATGTGATGAAGAAGAAAGTGATTAAATCTTTCCACTTGAGTGAGATCTATATCTAATTAACCTTATTAGGATATTATCCTTTGCCATTCAATGGGAAGAGAGATAAAGAAAAAAAAAGCAGTAAACCCTACTCTGTCCTTGGAGAGGTTGCTTTGGGACTGAGATACTTGAAATCTAACCATCTGATAAGTGAAGGGTGCTGGTCAATGTAGTCCATTTTGGCTTCTATATCAAATACCTTGGACAGGGTAATTTATTATCAACAGAAAATCATTGCTCACAATTGGGAATGATAGGGAGTCTAAGTTCAAAGCACTAGCAGATTCTATGTCTGGTGAGAGCCTGTTACTCATGAACTGTACCTTACGTAGGTCATGGCAATAGGGACCAAAAGGCTCTCTAAGCCTCTTCTATAAGGGCACTAATCCCATTCATGAAGGCAGAGTTCTCCTAATTAACTCCCAATGGTGTCAATTATTAATATGACCTTGGTGGTTAAATTTTAATAATTTCAATGTAACTTCTTTTTGGGGGGGTGATATAAAAATATTAAGATTATAGCACTCAACTAAAAATCAGAAGGGTCTCTCACCCTATGGACCCTGAAGAAATGCTTATGAGAATATTCAAATACCAAACCTTTTCTTAAAAATGGCTGATAACCTCTCTCTCTGACCATGCGTATTTCATTATGGCTAAAGATGTATACCTATGACTTTATTAACCATGAAGGAAGCAGGAATAAATATTTCAGGAATGAACTAAAGAGGTAAGGAAGGAGGTAAGAGAAGCCTAAAAGAGAATGTTCATGCATTTGATGAATGTTTGCTGAGTGCCTATGATGAGGAAAAAGGTGTTATAGGCATTGAAAATGCAATAAAAAGGAAGAGTGTCTCTAGTTTTGTGAAGCTTATGGTGTAATTGTATGGAGGGGACAAACTACACCAAATGATAATGTATAGATACTTATAAGAGAATGTCTGATAGTGATAAACAAGAGTAGAAATGAATATAAGATAATATTATAGAAGCTGACTGGGTTCTGCCTCTGGGGCAGGGTCTGCTAAGACATGTGGGACCTACCACATAACCCAATCTCATCTTTGATAAACCAAATGAAAGCATACACTGTGTTGCGTGACCAGAGACACGAGGGGCTATAGCTTTGCCTCATGTGTAGATCCGCACCACAATGTTAAGGGCACAAGAAGCAGGCTACACCCTCTGTTATGGCATGTAGCAAATTAATTTTATTTCTGACTACCTTATATACTTTTGTAGTCATGTGCACACTTAAATCTGTGATTTACAATATTCATTATTTGACTTTAAACTTAAGTGGCAGATATCCTGTCCCTGAAAACAGCACAATACTCTT
>CAUYON010050101.1:0-19102 GCA_963573935.1 Arctocebus calabarensis
GGCGTTGTGGCGGGCGCCTGTAGTCCCAGCTACTTGGGAGGCAGAGGCAGGAGACTCGCTTGAGCCCAGGAATTGGAGGTTGCTATGAGCTGTGATGCCACGGCACTCTATCCAGGGTGACAGCTTCAGGCGCTGTCTCAAAAAAAAAAAAAAAAAAAAAAAAAGAAAGAAAATTGTGTACTGATTCTGAGCTCTGTTTGGATAGGACAGTCAGTCTGATCCCGATGGGGACTTTGATGAACAGAAAGCTGTCCCCCTTATGAAAAAAAAAAAAGGCAGCTCAGTAATATCCTGGAAACCTGAGTAACAGGGAGAGCTAATTTTGGCAAGAAATTGAAAAAGGAGGAGGAAACTCTTCCTGTGGAAGTGTAAATGGAACAAGTGCCTGCTGTGGAGAGCGAGCCGGGCTGCTTGGTCACAGGAGAGCGGGCGCAGTGCTGCAGCGGCTGCTCCGGCAGTGTGGATCTGTGCCAGGCTTCACCACAGTTCATACTGTGTCAGTTTAATAAATGCACTACTTAAATTATGAAATTACAAAAGAAAAAAGAGAATGCACTTATTCAGATTCTTAATACATTAAAAATAAGGCATTAAAACTCTGACTTTTTTTTTCGTCCAGAATCAATAATGAACAGGAAGGGTTGTAGACATTAACAGTCATGGACATTCAAACTCTTATACATAAATTATCTTAGAAAAATGCACATAAGACTTGAATAATGTAAATACATTAATGCATTTAATAATTTAAACATTAAAGCACAAGCAGGAATTTGAGGCAGAGGCTGTTCTGAGGTAAGGGATTGGTCCTAGAACTCGTGTGTCATAGGATCGATGGGTGATTTCCCCTTGAGACACCCCGGAAAGAGAGTGCCTGGCAGGCTGGTGTGGCCAAGGATCCCTGGACGTTCCTCAGCTACCCCTCAGCCCCTTCATTTTTTGCACATCATGAACTTCGGCCTTAATTTCGTGTTCTCTAATGCCATGGTTCTAATTGTTTTTTAGAAAATTCAGTGCTTCCACTTCAGAGAACAATGAACTTTGAGAATGTCTTGGTTGAAAAACCAAACCGAATTAAAAAATCCTTCACCCAGCTCTGGCTGCTTCTGATTTGGGAATAAGAACATGGTGGTCCTTGTAATCAGTCCATCGTGTCTCAGCCTGCGGCACCATGGTCAGTGGATCCAGTTTGCAGCGTGCTGACTGGATCTAGTGAGAGAGAGAAGCGATATCCTATGTTAGCTTCCGGGTGATGGGCATGTCGATGGCCGGCAGCCATGACATGAAGCAAGACAGGTGCCAGGGAGTTAGACTCAGTGGTCTGGGGTCAGACTTTGCTTTGATTTGAAGGTTTAACCACTGGGCAGACTAATGCTATTCTTTTTCCCATTTTCTTCCAAAATTGTGTTTGCAACAGCAGAAACTCATTGGAAACCCCTTTTTTGCAGAATATGTAATGGTTTAATTCAATCTTTGACATTTGTACTATGAAATACCCTAGATAGAGCTAGGAGCCAGGGCTATGTGTCTTAAGTTTTCATTTATTAACCCCAGTGCTGTTCTCTGGGAGTTCCCCAGCCTTTTTATAGTCTGAATCACAGTTGAGAAATTGGTAAAGCCTCAGAAAGTGTTACTCGGTACATATTCTGAGAACCTTCTCTTTCCTTGTAGAAGAGGTGTGTTTATTTGATCAATAATGGAAATTTTGTCCCATTGAGATTGCTCTGGGACCCTTGAGAAACAGTTAGCAGATGGTAGTGACTGAACAAAACCTGTTTTCATTTTTACCAGGTCTGTGGGAGTCCTCACCAGGATCTCAAATCTTCTACCTGAAACTTTACCTAGGATTCTCTTGATTTGTCCCAAGCCTTGTCTGTGCTGGAATCTATGACTTGGTTTGCAACCATTTCCAGTCTTTTATGTGGCCAAAGATGGTCTGGGCATGCAACTAAAATGGTTATAAATTAGGCGATAGTCCCTTGCAGGAGAACGACTTTGAGCTGACCTGGCATCTGCAGCAGATATAAGCAGATTAGGGCTGCCCAGAACAGCCACAAGGAAAACCAGTTCTTTAAAATCTGGTAGTCAGGTTTTGATTTAGTAAGAAGTGGTATGGAGAATAAGTGAGCACCAACTGGTGAATAGACCTTGGGGTCAGGGGTTTGCTTATATTCTTTTCCAGACCCTGTGAATAAAGAGCTTCCCTTCTTGAGCCCTTTTCCACCTATTTCATTTCAGGTTGGCTGGGCCCTTTTTACCAGTTTTACTTCAGCCTTAGGATAACTATCAGTCCTAGTGCTGTTTTGTTTCTTTCTCAGAGTTTCCAGAGCCCAGAGCTGCTCCCTCCGCTGTGTGCTGTCTCTGGATGGGAAGAAAGTGAGGTCAGGAGCACAGGAACCAGGGAAAATCAAATTCTTTTTGGATTTTGCTGGTCACACCCAGGAAAACTGTTTTCTCAATCCTTAAGTTCCAAGAAATGTGTTTGTGGCTTAACCGCACAACTGGCTTGCACCAGATTAGCCTGTGTTGACCTGGGCAGTGGAGGTGGTGGGGATCTCACTGTCCTCTGCGTGTGTAGTACTGGCTGCCATCAGGCAGTGATCAGATAGCGCTGATGGGGTCAGTTCACCCCTGTGATGTAGCCTGTATGCAGATTTCCTTTGAAGAGAGAGGAGTCAGGTTCATTAATTACAGGAGCCTGGCTCGAGAGGTCTGTAATTATAGGTGCTAGAAATCTGAATTTTAAGAGGCCATGCAGCTGCATTTTAGAAAATATAGGGAGGCACCGAGAAGTACAGGTTGTGGGCAAGAATGTGGCTGAACCAGATTTTGGAGGTTCAGGTTTTGGCAGAATTCCCCTTCCATTTCATATTTACTCTTTCTCTCTTTCGTTTGTTCTGTTATTTTATTTTTAAATGGGAAGCTGAACTTGCGATTTTTTTTTTCTGATGGTTACACCCTGTGACAGAGGGGCCAACAGCGTCAGAGTTTGTGGAGGGCAGAAGGGGTCACTGTAAACCAGAAAGTGCTTCGTTTCTAAGGAAGCAAGGGGGTACCTGGGCCTTTGGGGGTACAGTACTTGAAAAAAATTAAATAATTTCCTTCTTGAAATGGGTGAGGGGAGCAGGAAACAAATTTAATCTGAATGCAATTTAGGGAGATAAGTCGTGGGTAAATGTCAGATTCTAAACTCTTTGTCCCTACTTCTTTTCCCTGGAGCAGTGTCTCCTCCTTAGTCATACATTACTTTTCCATGTGGATCCAGAATTTATAGACGGAGACTTTCAGACCTTTATGGGAAGTCTTGACCTGTCCCTTTTCTTTCTTATTTTGTCAGTTATTTGACGGTTGATTGTTTGCTTTGGGTGTTTTCTTTTTTTCCCCTCCTTTTTCCCTCTTTTTTTTCTTTTGAGACAGAGTTTTACTTTGTTGCCCTCGGTAGAGTGCGGTGGCGTCACAGCTTACAACAACCTCAAACTCTTGAGCTCAAGTGATTCTCTTGCCTCAGCTTCCCAAGTAGCTGGGACCACAGGTGCCTGCCACAAGAACTGGCTCTTTTTTTTTAGAGACAAGGTCTCACTCTGGCTTAGGCTGGTCTTGAACTCGTGAGCTCAGGCAATCCACTCACCTCGGCCTCTCTAGGATTACAGGTGTGAGCCACCACGCTGGCCATTTTTTTTTTTTTTTTTTAAATCTGTTTGATTTATAATGTTCCTTTTTACTTCTTCAGTCCCTTATTTGAGGACTGGGAGTGGTGGCTCAGGCCTGTAATCCCAGCACTCTGGGAGGCTGAGGCAAGTGGATTGCCTGAGCTCGAGGGTTCAAGACCAGCCTAAGCCAGAGCGAGACCCCGTCTCTAAAAAATAACCAGGCATTGTGGTGGGTACCTGTAATCCCAGCTATTCAAGAGGCTGGGGCAAGAGGCAAAAGAGTCTGAGGTTGCTATGAGCTTTGATGCCAGCATTCTACCAGGGGCGACAAAGTGATACTCTGATCAAAAAACAAAGACAAACAAACCCTTATTTTGGTCCATGATTATTTGCATCTCTATTAATTAACCATGGCCAATTTGATATGTGGATGGGAACAGGGAGAGTTAGATGGGTAGGGAGGTCTATGCCCTACCTCCCCCAAATTGTGGCAGGGGGTGCTCCAAAGATCTAAGTGAGGGTGTGCAATGGCTGACTGTGAGTCCTGCCTTGGGAACCTCCTCTCTGTGTTACTGAATTTGTCTCCTGTGGGGGGGGGTATTGTAAGCATTATCCCATTTTACAGCCTAGACCCTCTATGAGAGGATTGGGGGAAAAATATACACACACACAGGTATATATATATATTTTTTAGAGAGACAGAGTCTCACTTTATCACCCACTGTAGAGTGCAGTGGTGTCACAGTTCACAGCAACCTCCAGCTCTAGGTCTTAGGAGATTCTCTTGCCTCAGCCTCCTGAGTAGCTGGGACTATAGGCACATGCCACAATGCCTGGCTATTTTTTTTTTGCAGTTGGGCCAGGGCCAGGTTTGAACCCACCATCCTCGATATATGGGGTCAGCGCCCTACTCACTGAGCCACAGGTGTCGCCCTTTGTGTGTGTGTGTGTGTGTGTGCAGTTTTGGATGGGGCTGGATTTGAGCGCACCACCTCTGGTATATGGGGTTGGCACCCTACTCCTTGAGCCACAGGTGCCACCCCACACATGTGTATGTTTTAAAGGCCAATCCTCTGTACTCTTTTCTTACATTTTTGTACGTGTGTATATTGAGAAATCTACGGTGAACCCATTACTGTGGAGTAGAACAGAAGTCTCAAAGACTCTCATTTGGTGCATTTATAATATGCAAATTGCAGTTCCAATTAGATTGAAACCTCTATTTAGCAGAGTGGTTTTGTGAAATAAATAACTTTTGAAGAAGGCCTACTATATATAATAAATATATATTTTTCCTTCATTTGTCGGCACAGAGCCTGCTTCTGAGCCCTCACCCTGAAATGCTGATTCTGAAGCAGGCAGCGTCTTGGGGTCTTTACAGAAGAAATGCTTCTCCTTCACTTCCTGGCACAGGGATTTCATCCTTGATTTACAAAGCTCAGCTTGTTAGCGCCTGTGAAGGGGAGAGATGGTATGAAGGTCATTATGTCCTTTTTGTCCTCTCAGAGAGAAAGTGAAGGGGTGTGTTTCTTCCCGTGTGCTTGCTATGGCAATGCCGGGGGTCGGGTGGCCCCCCTTCTGTCAGAAGGAGTTGGGCCAAACTCCTATTTCTCTCTTTTCCACCCTCTATCTACATGTCATCTACAGGGAGTGGGGGGGGGGGTGGAGGGGCGATTTTGAAAGCCTAATTTGGAATTTCAGGAAGAGTGGCACACCAGTGGTAGAGAGCTTCCCCCAGCACCCCCCTTTTCATAATCCTCCCCTTCTCAGCCCAGCCGTGACAAACTGACAGATAATTAACAGATCAGGTCCTCCTATTAGGCGCGTCCAATGCTAAAGCTGCTCTTGTTTTATGCAGGTCCTTTAAGCAGCTCTGTGCATATGGGTGGTGTTGCTCTAAGTGGTCATAGCAGAGGGCAGTGAGCGCTCTGGGAGAAGCAAATAGTGTTCACTGTCAGAGACAGTGCTTGAGAGGGAGAGTGGGGACAGAAAGGTGCAGGGCTGGAAAGCACCTGGCAAAAAGACTTGAACTTTTAGGGATGCAATCCCGAGTACCACCGCCTTGTCTCAGGGATGGCAATTTGGATTATAAGAGGATGCCTGAGTACAGAGAACATTATGAAGGCCACTTAGTTCTAGGGGGTCAGGCTGTGCATTAGACACACTAACCCTTTGCTGTAACACTGGACTGCAATTGCAAAGTGGAAAGTGTGCTGTGTGTTGTGTTTTGGCTTTGACGTTAAATATTTCTATACAGACACTACCCTATTTGGCTTTCTTTCAGCTACCCAATATTTCTTTCCCCAATGGAAAGAAAAATTCATTGCAAGAATATTCTTTTCTACTTACCAGTGACTTTTAAAAACTACTTTTCTACTTACCTTATATAGACACTTTTCTCATCTTCCTGATTGGAAATATTGACATGTAGATAAATATGGTAACATGTAGGAGCTACACATAGACTCACATCCTTGGGCCTGGCATGTTGGAGCAGAAAGAAATACGTAATTGCATAAAACCCACTCTAAGTTCATGTATGTGGAGCCCATCAAGCTGAAAGCATCCAGACAGCATCTGCTGTTATCAAATCACTCGTGAATCCAGCTAATTAAAATAGAGCTTCATTTTTCTGAACCATTGTTTGGCAGGAATTCGAAACGGGTCTAACCCAATTTCTGCGTGTTTATGAGCCTTTATTATATCAGAGGTACTTTTCTGTAAATGTACAGGGCAGTGTTAAATGAATTGATCCACACAGTATCACTGTGGGCGTGCTATGGACTTCCTAATGATTTCTCCTCCAGCTTTCTGGTTTCCCGACATGCTCTTGAAAGCTTTATGTTCTGTTTCTGTCCTCTACTCTTGAATCTTCTGCTTCCTTTTTTCTTTAAAAAAAATTTTTTTTTTTTGGTAGAGACAGAGTCTCACTTTGTTGCCCTTGGTAGAGTGCCGTGGCATCACATATCTCACAGCAACCTCCAGCTCTTGGGCTTAGCCGCTTCTCTTGCCTCAGCCTCCCGAGTAGCTGGGACTACAGGCGCCCGCCACAACACCTGGATTTTTTTTTGTTGTTGCAGTTTGGCCAGGGCTGGGTTTGAACCCATCACCCTCGGTATATGGGGCCGGCACTCTACCGACTGAGCCGCAGGTGCCGCCCTCTTTTAAATATTTTTTAACTTTTACTTTTTTTCTTTTCTTGATCCTTATTTGGTTGACAACTTTTACTTTTTTTTTTTGTAGAGACAGAGTCTCATATTATCGCCCTCGGTAGAGTGCTGTGGCATCACAGCTCACAGCAACCTCCAACTCCTGGGCTTAGGCGATTATCTTGCCTCAGCCTCCCTGAGTAGCTGGGACTACAGGCGCCTGCCACGATGCCCAGCTATTTTTTTGTTTTGCAGTTCAGCAGAGGGCCGATTTGAACCTGCCACCCTCAGTATATGGGGCCGGCACACTACTCCCTGAGCCACAGGCGCTGCCCCAACTTTTACTTTTTAGCTTCTTTTTTCTTTGAAACCAGGAAAATAGTTTCCTTAGTAGTTTTCTTTTCCATTTCTTCTTGCCTTTCTTGTTCTTCTCTTCCCATTTTTATTCTTCTAGTGATAAAATTTGTCTTTTGTCTATTTCTTGCTTTTATCTATTCTCTTTTCTCTCTTTTTTTTTTGATTAATTTATTTTTTTTTTGAGAGAAGAGTCTCATTATTTCGCTCTTGGTAGATTTTGGTGGTGTCACAGCTCACAGCAACCTCAAACTCTTGGGCTTAAGTGATTGTAGGCGCCTGACACAATGAGTGTCTATTTTTTTGTTGTTGTTGCAGTTGTCATTATTGTTTAGCTGGCCTGGGCTGGATTCGAACCCACCAGCCTTGGTGCATGTGGCTGGCGCTATAACCACTTTGCTACAGGCGCCGAGCCTCTTTTCTCTTTATTATTCTCTCTCATCTCTCTTCCCTTTACATTTTCTACCATGCTTTTCCTGCAACTCTCTCCATCTCCTTTTTTTCTTCTTTCTGTCTTCTGCCATTTTTTCTCATTAAATGTCCTTATGCCTTTGTCTCCACATGAAAATACAGATTAGGGCAGATGGGGGTGGCTGTGGAGGCTGGCTGCTATAAGATGATGTCAGGCAATTTTGTTTCTCTGAGTTTGCTTTCATGCTTTATTTTAGGTTTTTAAAAGATTTTTTCAAACCACATCTACTCTACTTTATGGTCTAATAATCCTACTTTGAAGATGAAAAGTATTATATAAATGCTAACTAATTATTCCTTATAACACGTTGGTAAGTCTCTAAGCAGGATTAGTTCCATTTTACAGAGGAGGAAGCAGAAGCAGGCAAGGTAAAAAAACTTCTCAACGTTACAAAAGAAGTTGGTGACTGAGTTATAGTTAAGACTAGGTCATCTTTGGCTTTGGTTCCTGAGTATCACCTTATGAGAGTTAACTTTCCTCCCCATCAGAATTATATATATTTAAGATGAAGGTAAGAGAATATCATCCCCTTTGCCCCTTCTCTTTATATGCTTTTAATCTTCCAAAGTTTCATTTGTAGTCTTTAGATTGGATTTCTAGGTAATTCCTAAGAAAGAAGGATGCCAAACCACTTACGAGCTGGTAAAAACCCCATCCATTATAGACTCAGGGCATTCGCTTTCTGTTTCCAGCAGCTTCCAGTAAGTGGGCCCACGTCACATGTGCTGGCCCACTGATGGTAGTGTTGTAAGAAGCACTGCCATTTTTGATTGAATTTAGCCATTCTGGAATGACGTGTGTATGAAGTCGGCTCTTGCATTACTGTGGCCTTTATTATTGCTAATGCATTCTGACATTACAGGTGTAGCCTTGGCTCTCCCAGAAAGGGCAAGGCCGCTTTTACCAAGCTAAAGAGCAGAATTTATGAAACTGTTATACAGTGAGATCAGTGTTCACCTTTAGTTACTAAGCAGAGTAAGGGAAATAAATGCTTTTGTAGAAAAGATAGCCAGATGACAGAGCTTGTCCTAAATCTTTACCCAGTATTGTTTTAGAAAGTAGATCACTTCGTTTGTTCTCCTGTAGAGAACTAGGGCGAATGGATAGAAGGTTCAGGAAAGTAGATTTCAAGTCTTAGAGAACTCCTGAAAATGAATTGATAGTCTCTTAAGGGAGTGAGCTTCCTGTTCAGGATAAGCATTCAAGTAGAGGTTGGATGATCATCGTCAGGGTTGTTGACGAGGGGACTCCTAGGTCATGGGTGGGAACACATAGCCTACGATCACTGCTTGCCTTTTTCTTGTCCTAGATTGTGACAGCAAAAAATAGCATCTTCCCTGGTTATATTTGACTTTATTAGTACCTGGTGTACTCGGAGGACCCATGAATGCTCAGTGACTATTCATTATTTAATCTCTGCTTCCTGCATTTTAATTTGAATAAAAACTGTTCTTGTTCAGTTCAGGACAACCACCGTTTCCAGCACCATCCTGGAATGAGTTGTCAGGATAGCCCCATTTTCTATATGGTCATCAAGATCTATATGAAAATAAAACACTTTAAGACTTTTGGCTAGGAATTATATAGAATGGGTAATGTACTTTCTTGCTTTATTAAGCGGACTATCTGGAATATAATTTAATCCTGGAATATAAATTAATCCTGATGACTCTGTATTATCATTTTAGATGTAAACGTTTATATGGTGTCGTAAGCCTACTCTTTCACTACCTGTTGAAATATAGATATGTTATATATTTGCCCCCTACTTGAAACATTCCACTGATGCTAAATGGCCCCAAATCAATAAGCTTTTTGAATATTTTGTTTGCTTTTCATAGACCCTTTTGACATTTGCTGTTAGGCTTTCTTGGCTATCCCGTCATTGTTCTGAAAGTGTCTGTGCTAGCTGGCTCAGTCCTCCTTTCTCATTTGCAGCTTTTATCTTCTACGATTTGGACACCAGATAACTAAGCTTGTGTATAAGATAAATAGTAAGTAGTGTGGATAAAGCTTCGCTATATGTAAAACATATGGAATTTGTAACATCTCTTTTGGCTTCCCTAATATCTTCTCCCTTCTCCTGGTACCGCCTCTCTGTTTTCTCCTTTTTTTCAAGTTAGGGGTGAGCTTAGAGGGAGAAGCTCTAGAGGGGTTGGTCTTGTCTTTGACCTTCCTTGAGCTGCTTCACAGGATCAAGATAAAAATTATGAAATGGGGTCAAGTGCGGTGTCTCACACTGTAATCCTAGCACTCTAGGAGGCTGAAGTAGGAGGATTGCTTGAACTCAGGAGTTTGAGAGCAGCCTGAGCAAGAGCAAGACCTTGTCACTACTGAATGTAGAAAAACTAAGGCTGGGTGTAGTGGCTCACACCTGTAATCCCAGCACTCTGGGAGGCCGAGGTAGGTGGATTGCTTTAGCTCCGGAGTTCAAGACCAGCCTGAGCAAAAGTGAGACCCTGTCTATAAAAACAAAAATAGCCAGGTGTTATGGAGGGTGCCTATAGTCCCAGCTACTTGGGAGGCTGAGGCAAGAGAATCACTTGAGCCCAAGAGCTGGAGGTTGCTGTTAGCTGTGATGCCACAGCACTCTACCGAGGGCAACAAAGTGAGATTCTGTCTCAAAAAAGCATAAAAAAACAAATTATGAAATGGCACAGCTAGAGGATTCTGAAGGTCATCTGTTTAAACCCTTGTTTTACAGAAATGAAGGAATCCAAAGCACAGAGTAGAGATAGGTGAGGCCAGGTTTCATGACATGCTAGTGTCAGAGTTGGACCCAGCACCCAGGTTTCTTGAGTCCTAGCCCACTTTGTGTCCTGCCACCTTGTTAGTTCTGTTCCCTGCTATCTTGAGCAGAACATGTGGTTGAGGAAATATATTCTTATAAGGTAAAATAAAATCATGGAGAAAAGTTGCTGCCTTAGGTAAGTTGCGAATTAAAGTACATAAAGCAAAAAAGGCTTCTGTTTGTGGCAGTGTTTGGCTGTGTTTGCACTCAAGGCTGATATCGATATTGTAGGAGAAGCTTTAATCCTTTCATTCAAATTTACAAGAAGTGCTGTTTCCTTTTAGTCAAAAAAAAAGTCCCAGAGAGCATTTGATTTGAGTAACCAAAAGTCTAGAAAATGTATCCAGGAGTCCTCGTCAATTTGGGGCATAATGAAATATAAAAAATCCTCAATAAAAGCTCCTTTATTACTTTAACTGTTTAAATGTGGAGTTTTTAGCCATCAGGTTAATGTTTTGGTATCATTTTTTTATTTGATTGTGAGCACTTTTCCAGGTAGCTCTGCCACTCGAGCGCTAATCAGATTCCCACAGATGAATGGTGCTAGCTGCAGCCTGACATCACTGCGTTTTTGCTTCAACATTATTTTATTTGGTTTTCCTGTAAAAGTTAATAACTGCGTGTCCATGTGTTTAAACAGGCAAAGAGAGAGAGAGAGAGGACAATGAGCAGAAAACAGCAAGAGATGTCTCAGAAGAGCTTGTGCCAAATTGAGAAAACGTAAAGGGGTTTTTGTAATTTCCAAGTACCTTGCCCTGAGAGCAAGGGTGGAGAATCAAGAAGGTTATCCTAATCCTTCAGATAACAAAAAGTGAACTTCCCTCTGCTTTCCAGACAGAGCTGGAAGGAATTTGAAATGAGTTATCGTTGATTTAGAGGAGAAGGCAGAAGGGTGCTCAATAGAACTGATTTGCTTAATGGTGAGAATTGTGTAAATTTTGCGTTAATCATAAGTAAATTACATGCTCATTTGGCATCTCTTAGATTACCAAGATTGGTGAGAGCATCAAATATGGGCATGAAGGGAGGGTAATTGGTGGGGCCACACCTACGGTGCATCTTAGAAGGGTACAGGTGAAACTTACTAAATGCAGAATACAAATGTCCTCAAACAATAACTAAGAAAATGCCATGAAGGCTATGTTAAACAGTTTGATGAAAACATTTCAGATTGTATATGAAACCAGCACATTGTACTCCTTGATTGCACTAGTGTACGCAGCTATGATTTAATTAAAAGAAAGAAAGAAAGAAAGAAAGAAAGAAAGAAAGAAAGAAAGAAAGAAAGAAAGAAAGAAAGAAAGAAAGAAAGAAAGAAAGAAAACAATCCACCTTCAAGATCCAAGCACACAGGGGCCACCTCAGACAAGGCTGTACCAGGCTAACAAGAACCCCCACCCCTTGCTCCACCAAGCTAGAAAGCACTCAGAAAGAAGAAGTTTCAGTTTAGAGGTAAGTCCATGAGTAGAGAGTCTGTCTAAGGAGCAACCTCAAAGAGAAGGCTGAAAGCAGAACAGAAATACCAAGAAACACTCTACTTACCACAAGGCAATGTGGGATGAATCTGAAACTAAAGGTAACCTCAGCAACACAAAATTAAACTGCGATCCAAATCCTGACAAGATTAACTCAACTGTAACATTAACAGTCAATCAGAAGAAAAGGTGTGTTTCTTTACAGGAATAAATACTACTGCCCTCAGACTTTTTTGTTCTCTATATGGATGTCTGCAATTTGATCAAAAATTATAAGACAAAAAAGAAGCAAGACAAAAATACCCTACTTCCAAGAGGCAGAAATAGAACAAGCCCTAAAGATAATCAAATGTTAAAACTATCAGAGGAAAAATATAAAATAACTATGATTAATAACTCTAGTGAAAAAGATAGATGAAAAATTTCAACAGAGATAAAAACTATTTTAAAAAGAATCAAATGGAAATGCTAGAAATAAAAATAGGTATTAAGGAAGCTATCAACAGGCTTATTACTAGACTCAACACAACTTCTGAATCAACAAACTTAAGGGTGGGTCAATAGACATGACCAGGCTAAAACACAGAGAGAAAAAAGAGTGGCAAAAAATAGAGCAGGGAAATCAAACTCTCTGGAATGAAACCAAAATATCTAACATAAGTGTATTCCAGAAAGAGAAGAGAAAGAAAAGAATCAATAAAATATTTTAAGAGGTAATGGACAAGAACTTATCAAAACAATGAAAGACACAAGACCACAGATCCAAGGAACTCAAAAACTCTCAAAACCAGATAAATATTGAGCGGAACAAACACACCCCTTGACATATTATATTTGGACTTCTTAAAGACAAAAGTAAAGGAAAAATCTTGAAACCCATCTTACATAAGAATAGAGGTTAAGAATTTACAGAAGACTGATTCTTATTAGCTGTGCAAGTTATGAGAGAGAGAGAGAAAGAACAAACTATCCCAGCTAACTGTATGAGCAAAACTCTGTATGTTCATTCTCCTCATGGCCATGGCCAAGGGACTACACCTACCTCTCCTCGAGCATAGTCTAAACCTCCCAGGTAGTATCTCTGCTGAGTAGCACATTTGAACAGTGTCATGCTTATTTGATAAGGGACCCTGGATCATTCTGAAGCAGTTATAGAAGACAATCCAAGTATTGATAAATACATTTTATTTCCAAGTGGAGTCATTGGAAAGATGTGTTGTACAAGCAGCATTTTACTTCCAAGTGGAGTCATTGTACAAGATGTGTTGTACAAGCAGCTGACCTGGAAACTATGGAACAAGCAAGAAAAAATGAGAATCAGAGAATCCTAGAAAGAGAGGTCTTCAAGGATGCTGAGTCTGGCCTCAGATGGTACAACTCAGATTCCGTGGAAAATGAAACCTGGAATGAAACGTTGTAATGCCTCAGTGCTTAGATCTTTATTACTGTGGGTTATGAGAGGAAAAGGGAGATAAAATGTGGACAATAAAGATATTTGTTGATTCTGTTTGTGCTCTGCAGACACCTGGACACCCTGCGTTATGCTTTCCTACATCTGAGTGACTACCGAGGCAGCAGTGGGATATCTATTCTCAGACCAGGGCTCTGCCTTTTCACAGCTATTTGACTTTGGAAATGTGACTGTACTTCTGAGCCTGCTCCATCATTTTCAGGTCATTATGAGGATTAAATATGATAATTCAAGGAAAGTGCTTAGCACAATACCTGGCACACTATAAACACCTAATCAATTTTAGTTGCCATTACCTTAGCTGCTGTTTTGTTTATTACAGCATTCTCATTATATGATCAAGATTCACTTTTCTCTAAGGCAGGGTACAATCTGTTAACTGTCTCTGTGTGCCTTATTCTTTGGGTCTGTCCCAAGACCCAGAATACATTCTTCTGAAGTTTTTCACGACCCATTGCTCATGCTTTTTTAATGAGGTTTTGAAGATGAGTGCCAGCTCTGAACTTGGGAGCTGCCGCAGCTCTGCACAGTCCCAAAACACCATGTACTCTCCTTGCGGCGCGGCCAGGGAGAGGCTCCCTGCCCAGGAGTGCTGCCTGTCGGCTGTTCCTGCTTCTGAGGATGAGGCACAGTGGCTTAGCATGAGGTGGCCAGATGAGCTTTTAAACCAACCAGCACTCTATGGGCCTTCACAAATATTTCTAAGAATTGTTTCACATATAGAAGCTACACCAAGCTGACCTGTTATTATACATATTAAACTCACTCACAACAGCATCTGGGTTGAGGCTTAGTAAACTTTTCTGTAAAGAGCCAGATGGTAAATATTTTGGGCTTTGTGAGCTACATTTCATATTCTTCTTCTTAATTTTATGTCTCTTTAAGAATGTTTTTTAAAAACTCTTAACCCGTAGGATGTACTGATATAGTCTGTGGACCAAAATTTGCCCACGGGCCATAGTTTGCTGACCTTGTTCTAGAGCTCTGATTTTCTTTGCATAAGGCAGCTTGACAAGACAGAAAAAGGCACACTTACATTTTCTTCTCTTTGCTAGAATTACGTTAAAAGTCAATTTTGTGTTCAGCTTTTAGGAAACTGGACTTTTGCAGAGATTTAATGGGAAGAAAAGAAGCATTTCACTGAAACACATTTTGAAGCACATTGTGTATATTTACACACATGGTCTCTGCACTCAGTAGTTGAAGTCAACAAAAATGTCTGAACTTTTTCAGCCGGTTTCCATGGGAACAAGGATGAAAACAAAACGTATACCGGGTCTTCTGGCTGATGAAATGTTTTCTGAGTTGAGTCTGGAGAGTGTTTTATTTCCATTAGAGCCAGCCAAGCAGGCTCCTCTCTCCTGCGTCTCTTTTCTCTCTCCTCCTTTCTCCAAGTGTGTGCCCTGTGCCACCAGTGCTCCTCCATCGTGTCCTGGTCCGAGAGCCCCTCTCTGCCCTCCCCACTCCCCTCTTCCCGCCGCCTGCCATGTGGGCCCCAGAGACAAAGGGCCAGCATCTGGTTCCCATCTCCCCGCACTGTTTGACTGAAGTGCAGCCGACCCAGATTTCCCGTTCATAAATCATTACTCATCTGGAACGCACTCAGGACCACGGTGGGGACTGTTTACTCAGCACATCTCCTTTTATAGAAGAGTGGCTTCCCTTCCACATCCTTTCAAGTTGGGCTGCCCTCTAAGTAGATCATTTTCTCAATTTTTAGTTTTGAAAAATGGACAAGGGAAGAATTCACTTTGATAAGGCATTTACACTAATTTATCAAATTTATAGTTGAGTAAAACAAAAGAGTTTATTACAGTAAAAATAGCAAGAAGACTGGGCCTAAATATATACTGTAGCAAGAAGACACAATATTTGGTATCTTAAGTAAACTTGTCAGAAATAGAGGCAGCCAACACATAATCATAGCTGCATATCAGGTAATGCTTGAGAGGGTAACTCATTTAATTCCCAGAGCAACCCTAGGAATTAGGTGCTATTAACTTTATTTTATAGAAGAGGAAACTGAGGCACAGAAAAACTGGAACTTACTCGTCAGCTGGTGAAGTGACAGTCCTGGGGAAAGAGCCCAGCCTGACGGTGGAGCTTCCGCTCTCATGCAACTTGCTAGCCTGGATCTCGGTTTCTTCAACTGTAAAATTAATCCTATTTCACATGTTGGGAAACTGAGGCACAGAAAATCAAGTAAATGGGCGGTAATGTCTATTTTCAGATTTTTCCAGACATGTCTTTTTCTCCGCTGTGTTTCAGTGAGGCACTGGGAGCTCGCAGCAAACTTTCAAGGAGTTTTTCAAACTTCTCTGTGCAGAATTGAAAACTACTTTCATTTTTCTGTTTCCTCATAGAAACATGTGATTTATATAGACTTCTCTCTTAACTGACGACTTATAGGAGAAATAAAATGAATGTGAATGTTTTTACCTAAAAACTGATTGAGGCAATGAATTCTTTTTCCTGTGGTCATAATGCCAATGGATACAAAAAATGAAAATGTAAACCAAGGTGAAGGGCACTGAGCTCAGCTCCAGTCATTGAGTCATTACGACGATGTGTGGGGAATAAGCGATATGAAGATAAAGACGCTCAGTGTCCCTTTGTGTTTATTGGGTGCTGAGCACGGTGCCAGTGCTGGGGAAAGGAGGCAGCTTAGAGAACTTCCCTCCCTGCTGTGGACCCTGCTGTGGCAGGGCACAGAGATCAGAGTGGGATTCTTCTCAATCACATTTTCTAAAAATTCAGATTCTTACAATGTGAGGGATAGACCGGTCTCTCTTCCCCATCTGCCAATGGGCTGAGTCACCAGGTCAGGCTGCGGCAACAGAAACGCCAAGATCTCAGGAGCTGAATGCAGCCAAATGCATTCTTCCTCGCATTGCCTGTCCTAGGTAGGACAGCAGAGGCCTCCCTCCACACCATCACTGAGGGATTCAGGCTGAGGAAACCTTCACAGCCATGCAGCTGCATCGCTGAGAAGACCCGGCCTTCCCAGAGGGACTAAAGGAAAGAGCCCAGCTCCCACTCTCTCAGCAGGAAGGAGCATTCACTGTTTTCCTTGGCCAGGAGTTATTGCCATAACCACAACATACAGGGCGGATGGAGTGTATGTGGCTCACAGAGGAAATTAAGGTCCAGGTAAAGGAAAAGACCAAGGCTACTTCCCGGGCTCATCAACTTCTCAGTGCTGAGCTGAGAGACTTCACCTTTAGAATCAGAGACTATTAAGAGGCAGATGCCCAATGTACTCAGCCCTACTATGAAGCTAATTTATAGCTGTCGTATGAATGGTATAACCCAACTACAACACAAGAATATGGGGAAAGAGGCAAGGGTAGGGAGAGGAGGGGGGAGGTTGGGGCGGAGGGAGGGTAGTTGGTGGAGCCACACCTACGGTACATCTTAGAAGGGTACAGGCGAACCTTACTAAATGTAGAATACAAATGTCTTCATATAATAACTGAGAAAATGCCATGAAGGCTATGTTAATCAGTTTGATGAAAATAGTTCAGATTGTATATGAAACTAGCACATTGTACCCCTTGATTGCACTATTGTACACAACTATGATTTAATAATAAAGACAATTAAAAAAAAAAGAGAGAGACAGATACCCAGTGAAGGGTGACTGGATAAGATACTGATTCTTAAATAGATTGCAAATACAATGTGTAACTTACTAAATTCCAAGTACTTGGCATGTGTTAAATCAGCATTATGGTTTTGAATCCTTGCAACAATACTGTGAAGCTAAGTAATTTGACCAAGCGTGCACAGACCTAAGTAATGAACCTAATATCAGAACACTGGTCAGCTGGACTCCAGAACCTCTGCCATTATCCTGTATGCAATGCTGCTAACAATTACCTGGTGCAGAAAGTGGTGCACAAAGCTTTGTGCCTTGTTTATGTTATTGGCTTTGGGATTTCCCCCCTTCTTTTCTCTATGTCACACCTCAGAGCTTGGTTGTTGCCTCTAGACTGTTCTTTGCTTCTTCAGCCTTGCTGTTATTTTGCAAATGTCCTTTTTGTTGGTTTGATTTCTTTCATAGATTTATGCCACATTTACTCTGCCACGGGTGGATTTGTACATCAGGGTAAAACAGGTACATGGGGGAATAAAATAGCAATTCATGTATTTATACATGTGGAAAGACAGCACCCAGGTGTCATTAGTCCGTGAATCTAGTCTTTGAATACTATAATAATCATCCCCAAGTCCCCCTGTTTCTTAGTGGTTTCTGTTGCTTATAAGCAAAATTATTTATGACTAAGAGCAATCAGAAATTAATTGCAAGAAACCAACCTACAATGATGGAACTGGTGGGGGAGGGGTTGGGATAATTCTCAAGATTCCTCCACCCAGGGCAGGAAAGCTGACAATTCCCATCATCAAACCACATAACCACTGAGGCTGGTGTTTTAGCATATTTGATAGGAGATTTCATAGTACTTAAATGTTACGACTCCCTCTTACTATCTTTGGTAAGAAACTGAAAGAGAATAAAAGCCCTGGTGATGGCCTGGAAGCAGAAAAATAATGAAACTGAGGGAGAGAAAGAAAGCGAAAAAGGAAAAAAGGGAGGGAGGGAGGGAAGAAGAGAGGGAGGAAGAAGGGGAAGGAGAGGAAAGGGGAAATAACAGCAAGACAAGTTTCCATCTATTGAGGGAAGCCCTTTCTCCCTATTTTCAACTAGATAATACTGGTGAGTTTCAGATAAACAGGCCACTTGAGAAATTTTACTATTTCTACAGCTGAAGTTCAAGTTCCAGTAAGGAAGGTGAGATCCTCTGATTCAAAAGGAAGCTCTCTGGGAAGAGCAAGAGGGCTCCAGCTCACTAGTTCCCTGGGCCCCACCAGATGCCTGCTATGTCAGAGCCTGTGTCTGTGGGGACTCCAGCCCGGGGTGTTCTGTCCACTGCCTGCCCCTCACCAGATATGTTCAAGGCTGGCTCACATGCTCACTTTCTTCAGTTGTCTGTTCAAATGACATTATTTCTGAAAGGCTTTCCTTAGCACCATTTGTAGCACACACACACACACACACACACACTCTCAACTCTACTACTCTGCTGCATTTTTTTGCTTAGCACTTACCACCGCTTAGCATGTTAGGTATGGATTTGCCTATCTCTGTATATTATTCAGGGCATGTTAAACTGATGTGATTACCAATACTCAAACATGTACTGTCTCACATAATGAAAGTTTTACTGCTTCCTCTCATGGCAGTCACATGAGGTACTCAAGTTGTTGGTCCAGCTCCCTCCACAGGGTCATACAGGGATCCACACCCTTCCAAGTGTGGCTCCATCATCCCCGAGTCCAGTGAGCAATTCAGGGATACACACCCTCCACTGTATGGCTCCATCATCCCCGAGTCCAGTAAGTTATTCAGGATACACACCCTCCACTGTGTGGCTCTATCATCCCTGTAGGGTTAGAAGACCACCCTACATAAGCCACACAAAGGCAAGCCTTTAATGGGTTAAAATGGCTCTTGCTAACACAGAAGCAAGAAAGCTGGGCTCCCCTGAAGCATACACAGAGGCTGTTTGTTCGGAGGTAACAGTCATAAAAACAGTAAAGTATGCTTCCGTTAAGCCCAGGTGCTTAGGGGCGGACAACCCCACCCCTGGTGATACGGATCAGAGGATGACATATGTCAGTCTGTACATAATGTCTTGGGGCCTAAACATTTCTGCTCTGTAGAAAAACAAAGTCATAA
>CAUYON010050103.1:0-10080 GCA_963573935.1 Arctocebus calabarensis
CAATTGGTGGGATCACACCTACGGTGCATCTTAGCAGGGTACTGAGGAAACTTATTAAATGTAGAGTATCAATGTCTTTCTATAGTGATCAAGAAAATGCCATGAAGGCTATCTGTAACAGTACAATCAAAACATTTCTGAATGTATATGAATCATGCCTATGATTGCACCAATGTACAGAATTATGATTCAATAAAATTATAAAAAAAAAAAGATTAGCTATATGGAAACCACAGAAAAGAAAGCGAGCATGGATTATAGTAACTAACATACACTCTGTAGGAAATCCCTAGGAAAACCAAAGGCTGTTCATTCGGTAGTAGTAGGCTGAGCCAGGATCAGCAGGTGTAATGGTGGGATTATATTTTTTAGCGAAAGCTTTTATTTTATTTTTCTTTATTTATTTTTTTGAAGTTTTTGGCTGGGGCTGAGTTTAAACCTGCCACCTCCAGCATATGGGGCTGCTGCCCTACTCCTTCGAGCCACAGGCACCACCCTAGGGAAAGCTTTTATATTTATTTCTCTTCCACATTGCCTTGAGAGGATTGTTGCTTATTGCATTCATCTCCCCCTCAAGACAAAAATCAGCACAGGCTGGTGAGGCATGACTTTCACAAGGAAGCACTATGGCAACGCCATGGAGTTGCTGGGGCATGAGGAACTGATGAAAAGAATTGTAGCTGTCCTAGAATCTGTTAGGGAACTTCTCTGTTGCTACCTTGTCAACTCAGCACTGTTTCTTCAGATCAGTTACAGGAGAACCCCTAGGACAGCCTGGTAAAGAGGCAGTAGTGGTGGTGGCAGGCAGAGGAAGGGACAGACAGTGATGAATTCACTCTTATCTCCCTTGGTTTTTCCTTAAGGAATCGTCACTGGATGTATGGACCTTCTAGTTTTATTCTCTCATATTAACTTCTCATATTTCCTATTTCTTTTATCTCCACATTGCTTTGTGTTTTGTTTTTCTAGACCTATCCTCTAGTTCACTGTTTTCTCTTTAGCTTTTTTACTAAGTTAAATGTTTACTTCTGCTTTGGCTAATTTTAATAACATTTTCATTTTTGGAAGTTCTAAATGATTCTTTTTCAGCTATACCTTTTTATCATAATACATTTTTTTTTCTTGTAACAGTACATGTATCTGTCCTACTACACTATCAAATCTGAAGAGGAAAAAACCCATGAGATGTTTGGGGAAGTGGCAAGGGCAGACAAACGGCAGAGGCCACAGCACATCACAGAGGACTGAAGGGGCTGAGGCAAGGGCAAAGGTGGGCAGACCCATGTTACACATCAGCCCTCCAACTCTGATGGGCCTCCACCGCTTCTGGTACCACCAGAGTTCACAGTTCTTTCCGCACAAATGATGCTGTAGAAATTTCCTGAGCTGCTGCCACCTCCAATCCACTCAAGCAGCTTGAATTTGGAGCGGTTATAGTAGGCCCCTCCTACCTCTCGAACACATCCAGGGCTGCCTATACTCCAGCATAGGCTGGAGGGCAGACTCATGATGAAGCCCATGACGTTAGTGAGAGCAATAACACTGACTTCACTGCGCTTGTCCCACCAAACAGTTTGGTAGCCTTAGGTTTGAAGTGCTGCCATGATGACATTGACGTTATAGTTTTCGTTTCCCAGCATGCTCTTTTCGTGAGGTGTCACCATGGGGTTTGGAGATAACCTTTGGAAAATCTCTTGAAGTGCTTCCCGAGTGAAGGCATTGCTGTCCTGGAAGACGTTATTGAGGGCATGGAGGACACAAAGCTTCCTGCACTGTTTCTCATGGTAGATTTGTCGGGGTGCCGCTTGGGGCAGCTCCAAGGATTCTGATTTGACCTTGTCTCCTTTCCATGGCACGCAACTCATGTTTTTCATTTTAGGTTCTAGAGAGGGCTAAAAAACACCCCACTCTTCCTTTCTGAGAAATAATGTAAGCTTCTCAGTCTTTCCAAAATTCCTGAGGTCCACCTTATTCTGTGGCGTCCACAGTACATGCTTTGTCACTGGGAGAAAAGGTTGGAATCAAAAGGGGGAAACATCCACCTCTTCTCTCTTCTCAATAGCTTCATTTACGGGTATTCCGCCACTACTAAATGCAGAATTTCAGGCCTCAATGCAGGGGTACTGAATGGAATCAGTCACATCGCTCCCCTTTTTCCTTTTCTTTCAAACCACAAAGCCACGGACTCAGGAGAGAAGGCCTAGGATGGTGGTGGATAAAACGCACGATTGGAGCAGCTAGCTAGGGCCGGCCAGGGTGGGATCGTGGGCGGTGCCAGGGCTTAGCAGGGCAGCCCTCCATTCCCTTTGGTGCGATAAGGCCCTGTAGAGTTTGGTTACCTCACTGCCACCGACTCTGCGCTCTTACCACCACCCCCGCCCCCAGCTGGTCACCCCTCATCGCTGCCACCAGCCACCACCAGGAGCTGCGGGCCGCCACCTGGGCCATTCCTATTATATTTCATTTTTTCTCATAGCTTTGACTTTTTTCTTTTATGAATTTATTATTTTACATATACTTAACTTTACATTTTCTTTCTGATTGCTCTTCTACTATCTCAAGTTATTCAGTTTTAATTTTTCTGTTGCTTAGGACTGCTAATTCTCACTCATGGCAAATTGCTTCCTATTATGTTTTATAACTTTGGATTATTAAGTCACATTTCATGGCACCTTTTTTCGTTTTGTTTTGTCAACTCCTGTGATGTCTGGGTGATGTGAAGTAGTATTGCCTTGCTTCTGTCAGGAGCTCTGGAGTGTCACCATCCTAGGACCAATGTCTTTTGTTAATTTCTCAGTTTGAGGATTTCAAGTCTGTGCAGGTTGTGACTATAGGCCCACACAAGAGAAAAACAAGTATATTCAAGTTGGGGGGAGGAGGGAGGAAGGAAAGATTAAAGGAGGGAAGGGAAGGATTTGTAACCTCTCATTTAATGTGCTCAATGTGAGGGTATACAGCACACCCCAAGGATGAAAGGCTCAACTACAACTTGAATTGTACATGAGAAAGGGCAAACTCTTAATCTAATCATTTGTACCTTCATATTAATTTGAAATAAAAAATGTGAATTTAAATCTACGTAAGATACAGGAGAATAGAGCTCAGACAGAGAAATCTTCCTCCTTAAGCTCATCTACTTTTTCTTGCAGACTCTTTCATTGTAGGTACAATTCTTTGAAAGTTCCTGGAATGTGTGAATCTCAGTTCCTTACTCTTCAGGGAGGCTGTGGTCTTACCTCCCTGCTTTTCTACATAGATATTCAAATTCAATCCTCTAAATTACTGGGGCTAACAATTACCACTATCTTCATTTGCCTACATTTTAGATACACGGTAAATAAACATTTTTTAGATCATGAGTGTATTATTGTTGATACAGGACAGTGTAGATGACCAATGAAGACAAAATTTTGAGAAAGACATTCGGGTCTCTCAATCATATGCATATGTCAAATGTTAGTGTCTTATCTATAATCATAGGATTATTATTACAATGCATTTCTCTCAGGAGGGAGATGTGTTGGGACAATACCTTTAATTGTATACACAGAATTTGAGCACTACATGGGCATGCTAAATATAATATACATCATAAGTTCATAAAGTAATTGGTTTATTTTCTTGAAAAAATCATATATTCTAAAACTCTTATGTAAGGGGTAAAATTTTTTGAGTGATGAGAAAGTTACATGGCTGAATTTTCCCAAAGTAATTCAAATACAGTTTTAAAAAACAACAAAAAGCAAAGTTAGTGTGTGTGTATCTGTATCTGTGTGTGTAGATCTAAGCAATGTAGCTCAATTTTATATAAATATCTAAGAGTTTTGTATGCTAACTGATAGACCTACAGTTATAAAATTTCAATAAGGTAGATGAAATTTTTGTTTGGGGTTATTTTATTTTTCAATTTAATTTACTACTACTAAAACAATTCATATACTATAACATTTTATTTTCATTATATAGTGTAAATATATATTTTAAAATTATATTTATCTAGTCCAACTTTATATTTATATTAACTAATAAAATTTATTTTTAGTGTAGTTTTCAGTTCACAGAAAAATTGAGCAAAAGGTACAGAGACTTCCCATGTAATACCCTTTTCTCACATATGTATAACCTCCCCACTATTGGCAACCCCCCACTAGAGCGGTACATTTATTAAAATTGATTAACCTACACTGATAAATCATAAGTACCCAAAGTCCATAGCTTACATCAGGGTTGATGCCTGCTTTTGTACATTCTATGGGGTTTGGACAAATGTAGAATGACATGTATCCATCTTTGCAGTATCACACATAATAGTTTCACTGCCCTAAAAAATACTCTGTGCTCTGTCTGTTCATCTCTCCCTCTTCCCTAACCCCTGGCAACTATTTATGTTTTTATTCTTTTCATAGTTTTGCCTTTTC
This sequence comes from Arctocebus calabarensis, assembly GCA_963573935.1. NCBI lineage: Eukaryota > Metazoa > Chordata > Mammalia > Primates > Lorisidae > Arctocebus > Arctocebus calabarensis. The sequence goes on from CAUYON010050103.1 coordinate 4,419, forward strand.
CAGCATATCATTTGAAATCATACAGTACATAGTCTTTCAGATAGTCTTTTTTAAAATTTCATATATAGCAGTATGCACAGGAGTACTTCTGTATTTTTAAATTAATTTATTTTTAATTCACAAATAATTATATTTATGGGATACAATGAGATATTTTGATCTATGTGTACATTGTAGAAAGATTAAATCAATCTAGTTAACATATCCATCACCTCTCCAACTTATCTTTTTTTTTCTTTTTTCCGGTAGAGAGAATGTTAAAGATCTATTTTTTAGCTATTTTGAAATATACATTATTATTAACTGCGATGACTGTATAGTGCAATAGATCACTAAAACTTATTCCTCCAGTTTGATTGAACCTTTTTACCTTTTGATTAATATCTTCCTTTTAGTTTTCTGTTTATAAATGTTAATTTCAAGTCACCTACAGCTAGAACATGGAGCATGATTAAACGTTCTATTGCAGTTATACCAAGTTTAGGATATCACATGGAAAAAAATGGTTTATATCCAGTTAAAATGGCATTATTTGTAATTGTATGTACTTTATTAAATTATTTTTTCTACTTGTAAATTTGACTTCATTGCAAACAATACTGATGGAAACATGTATGTCTGCAGCCTAATTATTTCTAAGGTATTTATGCCTTTAAGAAAGCAACCATCAGTGCCATGAAGGCTATGTTAACCAGTTTGATGAAAATATTTCAGATTGTATATGAAACCAGCACATTGTACCCATGATTGCATTAATGTACATAGCTATGATTTAATAAAAAAAGTAAATAAAAAAAACTAAAAAGAAAGCGACCATATAAAAATTATGTAGCTTGAGCCTAAGGTAACCAATGGATTGCTGCCAATGCATAGATTTTTGTGAAATTTTTATCTTCCTTCATGTTTATCTCTCAAGTGACTATGCATTAGGCCAGTTAGCAGGCTATGGATAGCTATAGTTGTGACTCTGACTCATATCACTAAAGCTGTCCTGAATTGGTGGGGATTACCAAAAACATTTACAGTAAGATTATCTCTATGGAATTTGTGGGGAATTAGATATCTATGTTTCATTAGTATGTAGGAAAGTGAACATCTTCTAGAGAGCAGAAAGAATATGTAAAACAGCCTCTATTTTGGTGGGGAGTGGAAAGGAGGTAGTACTGTATCCTCAGTGGCTGAGAATCACTTTGATGGGTTAATGGTCTGATGATTTCAAGGCTTTGTGTTTGCAATGCGAATAAAATGGCTCTGGTTTTAACACAGGTTATTTTTTGGGGGGGGATTTGCTTATATTATGATTTCTGAGATAAGTGAGAGGAGATCTCTAAATTATGACACCAATCCTAATGGTAGCTGTTTAGTTTGATCCTAAATGAAAAATAATTTTGCGGGGTTGTGGTTCCATTGAGAATTTTTAGCAAATCAACATAAGTTTTACTTTGCCTTCCAAACTAGGCCACTGTATATTCTAGCATTTTAAAAAATTAGAAAAAAGTGGCTGGTATTTTCTCCTCTGTGAATCAAAGGTTTTCCATTGGTTAAAAGTTGGCTGTTTGTTGGGTAAAAGAACCTTGTGACCAATTAATCATTCTTTTTTGGGATCCTGGGTCCATTTCTTCTTCTTTTACTAAATTTAGACACTGATGCTCATGAGTGAACAATAATGCCTTTAAAGTACTTACGTCTCACATTTCAAAGTAAGGGGGCCTATGATTATTGAGCATTTTCAAAGTAAGGGGGGCTATGATTATTGATGCCTATGAACAGAATTTGATCAACCCAATTTAGATTGTTGACCTAAGAGTTATAATATTCATACATGTTAGTATCTGTAACTTTTATAGATTATCACTCACCTCATATTATCTATAATTTCCCAAAGAATATTTGAAATTCTTAATAATTAGCTAGAGAAATTAGAAAACATGAGGGTAAAAGAAAAAGAAACATTTTTGGTAAAGGATAGAGTAAGTGACTGTGACCCTTGTTTGCAATAAGTTGACTTCAGCGAAATGCAGTTCTTGTAAAATCTCACCAAAAGTAGACTGCCTTCCCCCCATTAAAATACTGTATATCTATACCTTGAAACAAATGTCAGACTTAAATTTGGTATATTTTTAAAAAATCTAAATGATGATTTATTTTCTTTTAAAACTTAAAACCTTTTAACTTAGACAAGGGAAATTTTATTTTTATTATAGTTATTTCAGAACAGCTTCAGGTAGGTAGGAAATAAATTTGAACTGCAGTGAAGAAAAAAAAGTCATCCAAGCAGCCAGTTGGCATTGGCTTTTCAACTTTAATCAAAGAGCCTCTTCCATGTTTGGAGTTATATTTTATTGATGTAAGTTAAAATAGCAATAGTTATAGTTAACACAGATTAAAGTTCCTATTTAATATACGTATAACTGAATGCACATTTACACTACATAATAGCTACTGGTCACAGTTTGTATAACAGCCTGTAAGCCAGAAAATAGGGTTGCGACTACCAGCGGGGAATTTGCATGTGGTCCCCAAGTCTGCATAGGTTTTCTCTGGCTACTTCAATTCCCTCTCATAACCAAATATGTGCACATTAGATTATTTGCATGTGTAAGTGGTCTCAGTGTGAGTGAGTGTGAGTGTGTGTGTGGGGATGGGTGTGTACACACTGCGATGGGGTAGTGTGCTGCCCAAGGCTGTTTCCGCCTGGCTCCCTGAGCTGCCTTGGGCCACACATGACCCTGAATTAAAAATAATTAAATAATCATCCTCTTTAAAAAAATTTTTCAGAATATTACAGTAGTACAAGTGTTTTGATTATATAAATTGCTTTTGTAAAGTTTGAGTCAGTTATGAATGTGCCCATCAACCTGTATAGTGTGCATTGTACTTGTTAGGTGTTAATTTGCCCTCCTGCCCCCTTCTACGTGCTTGCTTTCCCTTCAGTTTTACTACCAAATGTGCACATGGTGTTAATCAATTAGTTCCAATTTAATAGTGGGCATGTGTGGCGTTTGTTTTCTCATTCCTGTGAAACTTCACTTCGAAGAATGGTCTCCAGTTGCATCCAGGTTGTTATAAGAGGTATTAGTTCACCAATTTTTATTAATCTTTCTTAAATGTAGGTATAGTTAAATACATTTCAGTGCTTAATATTAGAAGCATTTTGGTCTTTACTTAGAAGTTTGGTGATATTTCTGTGACCATAAATATGCCATAGGAACTTAACCCTTGTGTATATCAATTAGCCTGTGGTAAGATTGATTTTATTAGATGCACACAGTTTTGCTTAAAGTCACAGTTTCCAAGAACCTATGGAGGATGTTCAGTGAGGACTTACTGTATATTACTTTAGATATTAGACCGGTGTCAAGACCATCCCTTCACTCTGCAGCTAGGGCTTTCAAGCCCAGCTCTCAGTGAGCCTGCTGACTGGTTGTTACATCAGGATGTAGCACCACCTCACCTTTCCTCAGTTGCTGCTTTAGAATCCCTGCAACTGACAAGTTTGTTAGCAGAGAGGAAGGCTTTTTAACTGAAAACTTTGCAATCAAAATTGTTCCTTACATTGCACAAAAACAGCATTTTAAGAATGCAATAGTCATTCAAACTGAGGACTACATCCTGTAACCTTTTCCAGCTGGACCAAATTAAATATGTAACATCCCCTTGAGCAATTTCTGAGAACAGCATTAGGCTTTACCTTGACTACTGAATCATTAAAACACATGTGAAAACATTCCACATTCTTTTGATCTGACCCTTCGGCAGTAAATGGTCACCTCATTGCAACTTATATTGAAGTCTATTTCTCAAAAATAATTTACTCCCATTTGGTCTGCCTTTAGGCATTTTACTATGTGCTCAAAGACATTGACATATGTTCCTGAGTTTATAGAAGATCCATATTCTCCTCCTTTGAGTCTAATAATGCTGATTTCTTATTCTTCTATCTGCATAATATTTTAATGCTAATGATGTGAAAACTCGAGTTCCATGGATTTAAAGAGGGGAATATAAACTGATTGCCCTTTAATGATTTAACTTTTAAACATCCATGTTTTGTCTGTTTCCTAAATGAGCAGAGAATTAAAATGGCATTGTTTTCAATAGTCCTGGCTTAGTGGAAAACTAATTGCTGATATTTCTTTCTTTCTAGAAAACATCTTCATTATGTAAAGATGGCAGAAAATTTCATATTTCATAAGTATTTCTAAACATTTACTCCTCAAAATGAGCAAAGCAGTCATGTAAAAACTAGACTATTGGATCAATTAAATGCGTTGAATGTGGTTCAATCTGGATTTCAGCCTAGCTTTTGACAAAGTCTGATGATGTTCGTGTTGTAAGATGGTGAAATATACTGTATGGCTATGGACAGCAAAATACATTGTATCTCTTCGCCAGTCAACCATTTCCCATTCTCTAAGTTTTTCTTCAGTTTGATTTTCAAAAAGTCTCTTGTTTCCTCCCCCCAACTCGTTGTTCTTTTTGCTAGATTTTTACTGTCCTATTTCAAACAATTTCTTACTTCAATTATTACAGATTAAAAACAAAAATGAGTCTTACAAATGAAAATAGAAGGAAATATTACTGAACTGTAGAATAGTGCAGGAGAAAGTGTCCAGAATGAACCACAGAGAAAATAAAATGGAATATGAAGATAAAGATGTAAGAAGCAACCTACTAAATGCAGAATATAAAGGTCTGAACACAATAACTAAGAAAATGCCATGAAGGCTATGTTAACCAGTTGGATGAAAATATTTCAGATTGTATATGAAACCAGCACATTGTACTCCATGATTGTGTTAATGTACACAGCTATTATTTAATAAGAAAAAAAAAGAAAAAAAATGTAAGAAGCATATGGTATATGGTGAAAAGTTCTAACATAAGATATATCTGGAGTCAGAAAAGAAACATTAATTTATTAATTTCTTTGACATGCCATTCATATTTATATTTTAATTTTTAGTATTTTTATTTTAATTTGGTGTCAGATGTGAGATGAGGAATTGATTGACTTGTTTTAAAAAAGGTCATTAGTAAGTTTTCGTAACATCTTTTATTATGTAATGTATTCTTGATTTGATATGCCATCTTCATCATATGTTAATTATTATATATTTTGGTGTTTCAGAGCTTTCTTTACTATTTCAATGACACATGTGTAATCTAGAAATAGTCAAATTTTTAATCAATGTGGTTTTATCTTTTAATAAAGGAACAAATACATCTTTATTATGCTTCCCTGTCAAGAGATTCTTGGCTTTTAGTGTATACAGAGGGTGGCCAAAAATGTAGACACAGTTTGAGAAAGGACAAAACTGTATTAAAATCATAATAATCAATAGCCCAATAACAAAAGATGAATGTAAGTCACATTGAGCACCTTTTGTAATTGTAGAAATAAAATGTGACTTAAGTATCATGAATTTAATAGTTTTTTCCTTTCTCAAAATGTGTATACATTTTTTGGTACCCTTTTTATTTATTCTCTAAGATGATCTTTAAAGTCATTTTGTTGGCGGGGGAGGAGCCAAGATGGTGGCCGAGTAACAGCTTCCTTGCAACTGGGCTCGGTGAGACTGGGGAGAGAAGACTTCAGGCATCTCTGGCTGACGAGATCTGCCCAGAAACATCCCTTTGGGGACACAGGGAGACAGCGTGA
>CAUYON010050105.1:0-28832 GCA_963573935.1 Arctocebus calabarensis
GGGGGGGGGGGGGGGGGGGGGGTGGTGGGTGGGTTTTTTTTTGTGTTTTTTTTTTTTTTTTTTTTTTTTTTTTTTTTTTTTTTTTTTTTTTTTTTTTTTTTTTTTTTTTTTTTTTTTTAATTATTTTTTTTTTTTTTTTAAAAAAATATAATTAAAAAAAAAAAAAAAAAAAAATAATTAATCTTTGAAACAAAAAAAACAAAAAAACAAAAAAAAAAAAAAAAAGAGAGGCTCTTGGAGATACGTGATTGAAGATGGGGAAGAATTGCTTAATGCTAAACCAAAGTACTATACATTTTTTGGAACATTTGCATTGTCCAGTACCTCTTTGTATCTCAAATGTTACTATTAAAAAGCATAATACACAAATGAGTGATTTAGAAAACAACTAAATGTAAATTACCTAATGGAAGATAGAGTTACTAGTTAGATAATACGAAGAGGTCTTATAAATGGATACTGAAAAGATCAAGAAACCAATGGGAAAAATGGCAAAGTACATGAGGAGATGACATGACCCACAAATACGGAAAAATATGTTCAGCTGTATTAGTAGTCGAGGAGACAAAAGTTAATGTGACAATTGTGTATTACTTATCACGAGAGTGTGTACTATTACAAAATTGTTAATACATATTGCTGGCAAGGATATGCATATGAAAATAACACATAGCTGATCAAAACGTAAAGTTTTAAAATCTTTTGGGAAGTTACATGTTCTTTATAAAAATTTAAAATTTGTGATTGTCTTGAACAGAAAAAAGCTCTGTGTAGAAACTTAGGAAATCTGAATGAATTGTGGACTTTAGTTAATAATTTGAAAAAGCTACATAACTCTTGTAATCATGGATTTTAGTTCAGGAAATATATCTCACAGAATTAAACTCCCTGGCATTCTTGGACTTATGAATATGATTATTTACTATGATATGTCTTACAGTATTACACGTTTGGAAATAAAGTAAATGGCCACCATAGGAAATGGCGGAATAAATTATAGAATTTTACGTAGTCATTAAAAAGAATGAATTAGAACTATACCATTGACTTGTAAGGATTTTGCAGTATTGTTGAGTGAAGAAAGTAAAATTCAGAAAATGGCATAATGTTCCATATTTGCTGACCATTGGCAATCCTCTGATTATGTGTGAATATGTGTGCATGTATATGAGATTGTGTGAGTGTGGGGAAAAGTATGAGAGGGTATATAGGTTCTTATTAAAATGACTGTGTGTGAATCACTTACGTATTTGGTCTAAACACAGAAGCAGATCTATTTGAAACTAATGGAACTTAAGCTTAAGGACATCTGCTCATTTGAAGGCCCCAGGAGGGATCCTACAGTATATCTGAATGGCTAGTTATTTTATCATAACTTGATAGATTTGAACCTTGTTTAGAAAAAAACACTGTGTCTTTTCACAAAGACTACTCCATCTCTCACCCTTCCTTTCCTCCTATGAGGTTTTGGAGTGGCACTTTTTGGGCATCTTAGCAAGAGAAAGTTGACTAAATAGCATTTACTTTGGGTTAGGGGTTGTGTGTATGTGGTATGACATCACTTTTATGAATGGGTAAGTTATTAATTATCTAAGTAAGCATAGGAGTAAGTACCAGAAATGATCTTCCTGCCCCACACCTGGCCCGGGGGTGCAATATGGTTGAGTCTCACTAAAACTAACAAAACACGTTTGGCAAAATACTCTTGAAATATGTGAGTAATATTGGAGAAACCATCTTTGAAATGCAAATTCATGGGGCCAGAAGCTAGCCTGCAGATTTTAAGTTTTACTTATGAAAGAAATTTGATAGAAATTTCTCTGAATTTTGAATCATAAAAATTTATGTGACATATTTACTGACAAGTTGTGCATCTGAAGGAAACTTTGCCAAAAGATTAATGAAAAGTAATTGATCAACTATAGCTAGAGGAAAGAATGAACTTTGTTTCTATTCCTTTCCATACAAATTATTACAATATTTTCATGTCAGAAGCTATCTAAGAAAATAAAATTAAAAAATAGGAGGGAAAGCATTATGGATTATGAACCAGGTAGTTAATAAAAATACTATGTTTTCTGGGTATTGGGATGTAGTATTTTTCAGCTTTCATTCATAATGTGTTGTGATTTTTTTTCATACTAAATAAACATTCACCTTTGTGCCCAGTTTTGTTTTGGTCACTCTATATTTTTCTTAAAGCAATATTCCCAAATTGTGTGTGTATTATATACAAATTGCATCCAAGCCTCATAAAATCTGGATATAACTTTGGGTTTGTAGGTGAGTAAATTAAAAGAAAAGATGAGAAAACATTTTAGAATTACTTAGGAAGGAAGTGTAGAACTTTGGGATTTTTATATTAAATGGCCATGTGTTGGTTATACAGAGCCAAATGCAGTAGGGCATTAAACTTTTTCCTTCACCATTACTTCTCTGAGGATTTTTGTTAGAAAATTACTGAAGAACTTAAATGTCATTTAGCTGAGAACTGCTCCAGTGTTTTCTTTGAGGAAAACAGTGCTATAATGGCGGCCAGCAGAGGGCATAGTGAGCTCTCCACCTGCAAGGTTAAGAAAATGAATTATCTGATGTGGCCAGCTTAGGGCCCACTGCGTAAGACAAGGCATTGCTTTCTCTCTCTGACTTTGTATGTCTGTCTCTTAAACACACACACACACACACACACACACACACACACACCACACACTCCAGTGTTGAAATGGATGGATGGAGTTTCGGATTTCAGATTGTATGCTTTGGGTGGACATGAATAGGGAAAATCTCCTTAGAGAGGATGACCCCCTGGGCTGTTGGCTCAGAAGAGAAGGATGTGGTTTGATGAAAAGAAGAATCAAAGATGGTCTGGGAATTTGGCAGAGGATGAAAGGAAGCAAGAGAACTTAATAAGAACTGATACTCTTCAGAATCCAGAGATTTCCATTTAAAGGAGAAGAACTTTAGTCTCAGTTTCTATGTGGGATGAGTTACAGGGTAAAGACTCCTGTGCTGAAAGGAGATGGGGGACACATACCAGTTTTATCCTCTGAGTGCTGTATGGGTGTTTGTTTTTTGTTAGACTCTTATGGGGCAGATTAGAATTTCCTGCTTTTTTATCCATGATCTAGGGTGCATTTGTTGTTGGCAAAAGGAAGTGATTCTGGGGAGTCACATTCTGGGAACCCAAGTTTATAGCAAATATGAGTGGTTACTACTTCTGTTTGTAGTGGAAAGTAGTATAAGGACAAATTGGATTTTTAGCCTACTTTCATGTTCTAATAAACAGCTCCTTATGTGTGCCCAGACTTAAAATTAGCTAAAAGAAGGAACTATTCCCTGAAAGTTGCAGCTGGATACTATTTGTTTCATTTAAAATATTAAATTATTATTAAGATAATACAGTAGATAGTTAAAAGTTCAAATAGCCTAGAGGGGCTTATTGTGAAAGTCAGTAGTCTCTTGTTCATCTGATTTTGTTCGGCCAAAGGCAATCATTCTGAACTCTGTTTTTAGTTATTTTGATAGTTGCTACCATATTTCAAAGTTAAGCATGTTTTTCATTATATTTTTAAATCAAATTTAGAAATGATCTCTCTGAATTCCTTTATAGATGAAACTTTAACTTATTTACTTTAGGGCCAGGTAGTGAAGTAATGTATATTTGCCTCTTTTTTAGTATAACTTATTTTTCTGACCTCATTTTTTTTACTTAGACAATATTTTTGTATATTGATCCCTATCTCTTTCCATTAGATTAGCATCTATTTATGTTATTTAACCTCTCTATACCTTTTAGGAACCAACTCTCAGAATAATTTCTTAGTTTTACCCTTGCCCCTACCCCTGTAATCTCTTTCCTAGGTAAACTGGTTGCTCTGTAGATGTGATCATCCCAGAACTTTAAGTTGGATTCTCTAATATTTGGATACTCTGTGTGTGTGCGTGCGTGCACGCATGGGGAAGTTTTTATTGTCTGCTGTCTACTATATGCTGAAGCACATCTTGCAGTAAAGAGCTTCCTAAGAAAGCTTATGTGAAAAGTAGAGTTTAATGTCTGATAGCTTGGCTGGGTATAGAAATCTTAAGTATTGCTCTAGCTATGTTTCTTTTCTTTTTTTTTTTTTGTTTTGAGACAGAGCTTCAAGCTGTTGCCCTGGGTAGAGTACCATGGCATCACGGCTTACAACAACCTCAAACTCCTGGGCTCCAGTAATTCTTCTGTCCCTACCTCCCAAGTAGCTGGGACTACAGGCACTGGCCACAATGCACAATGCCCAGCTATTTTTGTTGTTGTTGTTGTTGCAGCTGCCATTGTTGTTTGGCAGGCTTGCGCTGGATTTGAACCCGCCAGCTCAAGTGTATGTGGCTGGCACCTTAGCCGCTTGAGCCACAAGCGCCAGGCCCTAGCTGTGTTTCTATTCAAAAGCTCAATATCATGTTCTTTCTCTTGCTTAATTGCTTTGGCCAGGACTTCTAGTATTATATTGAATAAGTGGTGAGTATGGGCATTCTCGTCTTGATCTTAGAGGAAAGACTTTAAATCTTTCCCTGTTAAGTAGAATGTTAGTATAGATTGTCACATATAGTCTTTATTATTTTGAGGTATAGTTTTCTATATCCAGGTTGTTGAAAGTATTTGTCGTGAAAAGATACTGAATTTTATCGAACACTTTTTTTCAGCCTCTTGAAATGATCATTTGGTGTTTACTTTTGGTTCTTTTAATGTGATGTATCACATTTATGGGTTTGTGTGCATTGAACCATCCCTGAATCCTTGGAATGAATCCCACTTGATCACGGTGTGAATGATCTTTTAATATGAATTTGAATTCGGTTTTCTAGTGTTTTGTTACGGATTTTTGCATCTATATATTGGCTTTTAATTTTTTTGTTTTGTTATCCTTATCTGGTTTTGGTATCCGGGTAATATTTGCCTTGTAGAATAACTTTGATTATTTTTTTTTGTGGAGACAGAGTCTCACTCTATCGCACTCAGTGGAGTGCTATGGAGTCACAGCTCACAGCAACCTCCAGCTCTTGGGCTCAAGCGATTCTCTTGCATTAGCCTCCCAAGTAGCTGGGACTACAGGCACCTGCCACAGCGCCCGGCTAATTTTTGATGCACTTCAGCCAGGGCCGGGTTTGAACCCACAGCCCTCGGTATATGGGGTCGGCGCCCTACTCATTGAGCCACAGGCGCCGCCCGTAGAATAACTTTGAAAGTATTTCCTCTTCTTCAATTTTTTTGAAGACTTTAAGAACTGGTACAAGTTCTTCCATAGATGTTTGGTAGCACTGAGCAGTGAAGCCATTGTTATTTGAAGGTCCTGAGTTTTTCTTGGATGAGAGACTTTTTATTATGGCTTGAAGCTCTTTACTCCTAAATGATTTGTTCAGTCTTTCTGCTTCTTCATGGTTATGTGCCCAGGAAATTGTTCATTTCTTCTAGGTTTCTCAGGTCATTGTCATGTAATTGTTTCTAAGTCGCTAATGATTCTTTGTGTTTCTGTGGTCTCAGTTGTGATGTCTTCATTTTCACTTCTGATTTTATTTGTGTCTTCTTTCTTTTTTTCTTAGTCTAGTTGAAGGTTTGTCAGTTTTTTTTATCTTTTCAAAAAAAGAACTATTCATTGTGTTGCTCTTCTATATTGTTTTTTACATCAATTTTATTTATTTCTGTTTTGATCTTTATTATTTCTTTCCTTCTAGTAATTTTGGATTTGGGTTGTATTTATTTTTCTAGTTCCTTAAGATGAATAATTAAGTTGTTTATTTGATAACTTTTTTGACATAGATGTTTATTGCTATAAACTTTCCTCTTAGTACTGCATTTGTGGTATTCAATAGATTTTTGGCATGCTGTATTTCTATTTTTACTTGTTTCAAGAACTTTTTAAATTTTCTTATTGACTTATTGGAACATGTTGTTTAATTTCTGTGTTTGTGTAGTGTCTGAGGTTCCTCTTGTTATTGATGTTTAATTTTATTCCATTGTGGTCAGAAAAGATACTTGATACAAGTCTACATTTTTGAATTTGTTGAGACTTGTTTTGTGGTCTAAGATATGGTCTATTGTCGGGAATGATCTATGTGTTCATGAAAAAAATATGTATTCTGCAATAGCTGGGTGAAATGTTCTGTAAAGGTCACTTTGGCCCATTTTGTCTAGTGTATATTTTGACTCTGATTTTTTGTTGTTGATTTTCTGTGGCATTACTGAGAGGATAGCATTGAAGTCCTCTACTAGAGTATTGCAGTATCTCTCTCCTTTTAGGTCTATTAATGTTTATTTTATAAACTTGGTGGTACACTGTTGGGTGCAGAGGTATTTCTAATTATATAATGACATTTTTGTCTCTTCTCACAGTCTTTGGGTTGTAGTTTATTTTATAGATATAAGTATAGCTACTTCCGCTCTTTTTAGTTTCTACTTGCATGAAATATGTTTTTTATTCCTTAAGTTTCATTCTATGTGTATCTTTATAGGTAAAGTGGGTTTTCTGTAGGCAGCATATAGTTGGGTCTTGTTTCTTTATCTATTCCACAACAAATACTTGGGTCTTGTTTCTTTATCTACTCCATGTCCTTTAATTGGAGAATTGAATCAGTGGTATTATTAATCAGTAAGGATTTACTACTGCCATTTTGGTGCATTCTTGCCATCTTCCTTTATGATTAAGTGATTTTCTCTGGTAGTATGTTTTAATTTGTTGCCTTTTATTGTTAGTGCATCTGTTATAAGTTTTTCCATTTTGGCTATTGTGGCACTTACAAAAAAAAAGTCTTAGAGCTATAACAAGTTATTTCAAAGAGATTACAACTTAGATCACACGATATATAGGAGCAAAGAAAAAACTAAAAAAAAATTTTTTTTTTAATTAAGTCATTTATACATAGATCATGAATACATTTATGCCATTATGGGATTCAATATGTTGATTATTTGAACCAATTGGAGTGCTTACATCCTATTAGTCAACATAGCCTTCACCTCATTTAACAAATTACAGTGTTAAGACATTTATGATCTACACCTGATAAATCCAACTTGTGCTTGCAATATGCTCCATAGGTGTGGTCCCCCCACTAACCCTCCCTCTATAGACCCATTCTCCTCCCTTCCCCTCACCCTCCCCTTCCCTCCTTCATCCTAGTTTATAGTTGTGATTCCTTTTTCATATGCACATGTGAGTGATTATAAATTGGTTACATAGTAATACTGAGTACTTTGCATTTTTTTTCCATTCCTGAGATACTTTACTAAGAAGAATATTTTCCAGCTCCATCCATGTAAACATAAAAGGGGTAAAGTCTCCATTTTTTTTAAAGCCTCATAGTATTCCACAATTTATTAATCCATTCATGGGTAGATGGGCACTTGGGCTACTTCCATGACTTGGAAATTATGAATTGAGCTGCAATGAAAAATCTGGTGCAAATATCTTTATCGCGAAGTGATTTTTGGTCCTTTGGATATACACCTAGAAGAGGAATTGCAGAGTCAAATGGTAGGTCTACATTTAGATCCCTGAGTGTTCTCCAAACTTCCTTCCAAAAGGAACATACTAGCCTACATTCCCACCAGCAGTGCAGAAATGTTCCCTTTTCTCCACATCCACACCAACATTTGTAGTTTTGGGATTTTGTGATGTGGGTTACTCTTACTGGCATTAGATGGTATCTCAGAGTGGTTTTGGTTTGCATTTCTCTGATGATTGAAGATGATGAGCATTTTTTCATGTGTCTATACCGTGTATCTGTCTTCTTCAGAGAAGTTTCTGTTCATGTCTCTTGCCCACAATGAAATGGGATCACTTGTTTTTTTCTTAGTTAACACGTTTGAGTTCTCTGTGGATTCTGGTTATTACACCTTTGTTGGAGATATAAATTGCAAAAATCCTCTCCCATTTTGAGGGCTGTCTATTTGCTTTACTTAGTGTGTTCTTGGCAGTGCAGAAGCTTTTTAATTTGATCAGATCCCAGTAATGTATTTTTTATGTTGCTACAATTGCCTAAAGTGTCCTTCTCATAAAGTATTCTCCCAGGCCAATTTATTAAAGTGTTTCTCCTATACTCTCCCTAAGAATTTTTAGAGTTTCATGTCTTAAGTTTAAGTCTTTTAGCCAGTGAGAGTCAATTTTAGTTAGAGGAGAAAGGTGTGGGTCCAGTTTCAGTCTTCTACAGGTGGCCAGCCAATTCCCCCAGCACCATTTGTTGAATGGGGAATCTTTCCCCCAATTTATATTTTTGATAGGCTTGTCAAAGATCAAATAATGGTAAGTGTCTGGGTTCACCTCTTGATCTTCAATTCTGTTCTATACATCTACCTCTCTATTTTTGTGCCAGTACCATGCTGTTTTGATCACTATTGAGTTATAGTATAGTCTAAAGTCTGGAAGTGTGATTCCCCCTGATTTGTTTTGGTTTCTGAGTAATGTCTTGGATATTCGAGGTTTTTTTCTGTTTCCATATAAAATGAAGTGCTAATTTTTCCAGGTCTTTAAAGTATGACAGAGGTGATTTAATAGGGATCACATTAAATCTGTCGATTGCTTTAGGTAGTATAGTCATATTAACAATATTAATTCTTCCCAGGCATGAGCATGGTATATTTTTCCATTTGTTAACATCTTCAGCTACTTCTTTTCTCAGAATTTCATAGTTCTCTTTATAGAGGTCTTTCATGTCCTTAGTTAGATACACTCCCAGATATTTCATCTTCTTTGGCACTATTGTAAAGGGAATGGAGTCCTTGATTGTATTTCCCCTTGACTATTGGTATATATAAAGGCTACAGATTTTTGAGTGTTAATTTTATATCTTGAGATGTTGCTGTATTGCTTGATCACTTCTAGGAGTTTTGTAGTTGAGTCCCTGGGGTTTTCCATATATATAATCATATTGTCTGCAAAGAGTGAGAGTTTGATCTCCTCTGGACCTTTTTGGATCCCCTTGATTGCCTTCTCTTGCATGATTGTGATGGCTAAGACTTCCATTACAATGTTAAAAAGCAGTAGAGACAGTGGGCATCCTTGCCTGGTTCCTGATCTGAGTGGAAATGATTTCAATTTTACTCCATTAAATATGATATTGGCTGTGGGTTTGCTGTAGATAGCCTCTATCACTTTAAGAAATGTTCCTTCTATACCTGTTTTCTTAAGTGTTCTGATCAAGAAAGGATGCTGGATATTATCAAAAGCTTTTCCTGCATCAATTGAGAGAACCATATGGTCTTTCTTTTTTAATTTGTTTGTATTATATTTATGGATTTATAATACATCAATTTATTTAATTGATGTATTATATTTATGGATTTATGTATGTTGAACTATCCTTGGGACACTAGGATGAAACCCACCTGGCCGTGATGTTTAATTTGTTTGATATGTTGTTGAATTCTGTTTGCTAGGATCTTATTGAATATTTTGGCATCAATATTCATTAGAGATATTGGTCTATAATTTCCTTTTCTTGCAAGGTCATTTCTTAGTTTGGGTATCAGAGTGATATTTACTTCATAGAATGTGTTGGGAAGTATTTCTTCTTTTTCTATGTTTTGGAAAAGGTTGAATAATATAGGTACTAGTTCCTCTCTAAGGGTTTGGTAGAATTCTGATGTGAAGCCATCTGGTCCTGGGCTTTTCTTTTTGGGGAGATTTCTTATCGTTGATGCTTTTTCAGAACTTTTTATAGGTTTGTGCAACATTTACACTTCTTTGTGGCTAAGGCTAGGAGAGTGGCATGTTTCCAAGTATTGATCTATTTCCTTCAGATTTTCATACTTCTGAGAATAGTTTTATGTAATATTCATTAAGGATTTGTTGAATTTCTGAGGAGTCTGTTGTTATTTGGCCTTTATCATTTCTGATAATACTCTTCTACTTCTGGTTAGATTAGCCAAAGGTTTATCTATTTTACTGACCTTTTCAAAACCCCAGATTTTTGATTGGTTGATCTGTTGTGTGATTCTTTTATTTTATTTTCCATTTCATTTAGTTCTTCTCTAATTTTAATTATTTCTTTTCTTCTTCTGGGTTTAGGATTGGAATGTTCTTCCTTTTCTAGTTGCTTGAGATGTCCCATTAAGTTGTTGACTTCCTCTCTTTCCATTCTTTTGAGGAAGGCTTGCAACACTATAAATTTCCCTCTTAGGACTGCCTTTGTAGTATCCCAGAGGTTCTGATAGTTCATGTCTTCATTTTCATTTTGTTCCAAAACTTTGGTAATTTCCTTCTTGTTCTCATCTATAACCTAGCTATCCTTCAGCATGAGGTTATTTAGTTTCTATGTTTTTGTATGTTTATGTAGATTTCAGTTGTTATTGATTTCAATTTTTATTCCATGATAGTCTGAGAAAATATAAGGAATGATTTCTATTCTTTAAAATTTGCTGAGGTTATACTTGTGACCTAAGATATTATCAATTTGGAGGATGATCCATGGGCTGACGAGAAGAATGTGTATTCAGTTTTGTTAGGAGGAAATGTTCTGTAGATGTCTGTTACGTGCAAATGTTGGATGGTTAAGTTTAAGTCTAAAATTTCTTTGCTTAGCTTCTTTTTGGAGGATCTGTCCAACATTGCCAAAGGATTGTGAAAATCTCCTACAATTATGGTGCTGGAGGAAATCAAGTTGCTCATATCTGTTAGAGTCTGTCTTATAAATTAAGGTGCCTTCTGGTTGTGTGCATAAATGTGCAATAATTGAAATCTCATCATGTTGAGTGTTGCCCTTAACAAATATGAAGTGACCCTCATTATGTTTCCTTACTTTTGTTGGTTTAAAGCCAATTGTATCTGTGAATAAAATTGCAACACCTGCTTTTTTCTGCTTTCCATTTGCCTGAATTATAGATGACCATCCTTTCACCTTGAGTCTATGTTTATCTTTTAAGGTAAGGTGAGATTCTTGAATGTAGCAGATGTCTGGCTTGAGTTTTTGTATTCAGTCAGCTAACCTGTGTCTCTTTAGAGGGCAATTTAAACCATTCACATTAATTGAGAGTATCGATAAGCCAGATAATATTTTGGGTATCGAGTTTTTTAGAAGTCCAGTGGAAAATTTTCATCCTTTTGCCACTGCAGAAGTTGGAATTTGATCAAAAGTTTCTGAGTGAGTTTATTCTGGTGGTGGAGGATTGTATTGTTCATTATGGAGGATAGGTCTGAGAATATGCTGGAGAGCTTGTTTAGTTATGGCAAATTTCTTCAACATGTGCATGTCATTAAGGTATTTAATTTCTCCATCATAGATTAAACTCAGTTTAGCTGGATACAGGATCCTGGGTTGAAAGACATTTTGTTTAAGGAGATTAAAAGTTGAAGACCGCCCTCTTCTAGCTTGAAAAGTTTCAGCAGAGAGATGTGCAGTCTCTCTAATTCTAATGTTCTTCCCTTTGTAGGTTATGGTTTTCTTATGTCTGGCTGTGTTCAGAATTTTCTCCCTCATGTTAACTTTGACAAAGCTAATTATAATGTGTCTATGAGAATTTTTATTTGGATTTAGTTGTGCCAGTGTTCTGAAGCTGTTTGCTATCTGAATTTCAGGATCCCTTGGCATGTCTGGGAAATTTTCTTTGATTATTTCATGAAGTAAAGCCTCTGTATCCTTCGCAGCAACCTCATCACCTTTAGGTATTCCTATAAGGCAAATATTAGATCTCTTCGAATTATCCCAGAGCTCTCTGAGAGAATGATCTGTTTGTATTCTCCACATTTTTTCCTCTTTGAGTGTTTGGGAGTATTCACAAGCTTTGTCTTCAACGTCAGAGATCCTTTCTTCTGCCTGCTCCATTCTGTTACTAAGGGATTCTACTGTATTTCTCAGATCTTTGAGGGCTGCAAGTTCTTGCCTTAATGTGTCAAAAATCTTTGGTGATTTTGTCTTTGAATTCATTAAATTCTTGAGACATCTTTTGAATTACTCCTTGAAATTCTAATTCCATTCTTATTTCCATTTTGTTGATCCATGGTGGCTGGGCTGCGAGGGCATTGATTCAAAGGAAAGTCAATGCCCCATAGCCTTGCCACTATCAACAAAATGGAGGTAAGGATGGAATTTGAATTTGCTATCCAAATTCTGAACTCGATTTCTGATATCTTAGCTATTTGTTTATGAATGTGATTTTGTACTGTGTCTGCCATATTGTTCCTTGGGGAAGTTGATGTACTCTGATTATTCATGTTGCCAGAGTTTTTCCACTGATTCTGCCTCATAATTGTTTTTCACTGTTGGTTAGATGGGCAGGTAGGGTGAAATTGGATTGGGAGTTCCTGGAGCCCCTTTTCAAGGATCTGGGATTGATGACTGCAGCTTTTTCCCCAATAGCTTTGCAAAGGACCCATACGGTTTTACAGTCTGAGGCTGAGGAAACCTGCTTGGTGTGGTGGAGTTAGGTTGGTCTGTCTTGTATTCAGCAGGTTCTTGTCCGATCCTAGTGTATCAGTGACTCTGGTAAAGTCTTACCTGTGGAGAAATACAAACAACTAAGACACCCCACCCCCTATGGACAACTGAAAGAGAAAAATCAACCCTTCCTGTTAACACATAACCAGGGTACCACCTGAGAGGGTCCTTGGTGATTGGCCCAGGTTAGAAGTTCTAAATCAATTAACCCAGTCTGTATGAACTCTCAAGTGGGAGAGTTCAAAAGGTCTCCAGCAACTAGGTGGTGGAGGTCTACTGGCTGCTCAAATTTGGCTCACTCTGGTGCTCTGTGGAGTCAGAATGGCCCGCCCAGTAGCAAAGTTGGACCACGGGGCTGTTTCTCTTTCTCCACTTTTCTCCTCTTTCACGCCCAGTCACTGGTGACCCCACAGGACTGAAGTCCTACTCCCTCCAATAAGCAAATGTGCAGGGACTTTGTGCCTGTGTGAGTCAAAGGAAGGTAAATGCCCCTGTAGCCCAGCCACTACCCTCTGCCACCAGTTGGCTGGGGGAGCTTAGGCCTATCTACCTCAGGTATTTAATAGCCACTGGCACGTGTTCCACTTGGACTCAGTCTAATCCCGAGGGTATCAAGTGAGCAAATGCTTTTCTCCCTCAGCCACTGTAGCTTTGCCCCTGCCGCTCTATAGCTCCAGTATCCCTATAGAGTGAGTTCTGGTTTCTGCTAACAGTCCTTAGAGACGGGGTGGTATCTCTCTGAGATTAGACCCCAGCAGGATTGCTCTATTGTTGCTGGACCTTTGTGGGAAGTGACCCTGCATATCTCTTAGGTGTTTGCCACAGCCAGGGAGTTCTGGCTGTAGAAGTAGCTCTGGGAGTGTGGGGCACATGGATCCAGCAGCAGGGTGGTGGATGCTGCACACAGTTCTGGCAGTGCCTAGCGCCTGGTGACTTTGGCAAGGAGAGTGCTCTGCTCAGGACTCTAGCTGGACAGGCGGGTGGGGCTCAGTGCCAAGGCTCCTGCTGGGCTGAGCATGGAGAGCATGGCATGAGACCCACAGCTCTAGCAGGGCCGGAGGTGAGGTGCTTGGATTTGCAGGGAGGAGGGCGCTGCTCAAGAGCTTCCTCCTGCAGTCTCTACAGGGGTTAGGCTTCTGGTTCATCTGGCAACAGGGGAATGGTGTGCTGGAAGTTCAGAATGGCAGGGAAAACGTTAGTTCAATTTATCTGCCTGGCAAGAGAGGGTTCAGAGTCACAATCAAGTCCCTCTGGGGAAGTAGACCCCACTTCCTACAGCTCTCTCCTATGAGGTGAGATAAGAGGTCCTCAGTTCACCGCTCACTTGTAGAAAAACTACAGGAGCAAACAAAAAGGAAAAAAAAAAAAAGAAACACAACTTTCTTGGGAGGGGATGGACACTTTTCCTTTGGGATGAATTTCGTACCTGAAATTTGCCTTCTTGGAGTTTCAGCTTGCCTCAGCAGAGGTGACCTGTAATTATGACTCTTTTCTTTAGGCTCAGCTCCCAGTCTTTAGCTCAATTGGGCATTACCCTTCCCTCTGATAGTAGCTTCTGTCAGAGGCTGGCTCCAGTTGGCCATTTTGCCCCTCCTCCTAAAAAAAGATTTTTAGACTGTTAACTTCATCCCCTCATTTTCTGACTTTTTGTGTCCCAGTTTACATATTTCTATATTGTCTTTATTAACAGATTATTGTAAGTTTTATTGTTTTTGACAAATTGGTGTTTTGGGCTGTTGTCTAGAGCTAGGATAGGCTTGCACACCACAATTACAGTGTTAGAGATTCTGCATTTTGTCTGTGTATGTAATTTTACTAGTTTTATACCTTGAGATGTTTTCTTTTTAAAGGTAGGAGTGTTTTTTCATATTGAAAAACTTCCTTCAACATTTCTTGCAAGATGAGTCTGGTGGTGGTGAATTATCTCAGCTTTTGTTTGTCTTGGAAACCTTTTTTAAGAACAGATTTGCTGGATACAGTATTCTTGAATGGGAATTTTTTTTTTCTTTCAGCACTTTGAAAAATGTTGTTCCATTCCCTCCTTGCCTGAATGGTTTCTGTTGAGAAGTCTGTTGCCAGACAAATTGAAGGTCCTTTACCTGTTGTTTGCTTTTCTTCTCTGTTTGCTTTTTGGATCATCTATTTGTCCTTGACCTGTAAGAGTTTGCTTATTTATGCCTTGGGATAGTCTCATTTGAGCAAAATCTGTTTGGTGTTTTCTGACTTTCCTATACTTGAATATTTATGTCTTTCTCAAGTGTTTGGAAGGTTTCTGTTTTTATTTATTTATTTTTAGAAAATCATTATTATTATTTCTATTATTTCTTTGAATAAAGTTTCTTCTCCTTTCTCTTACTTAACTCCTTCTTGAACACCAGTAATTCTTAAATTTGGTCTTTTGAGGTAATTATCTATATCTTGTAGATAATCTTCAGTCCTTTTCCTTCTTTCAACTCTGGCTATGTATTTTCAAATAGCCTGTCTTTGACATCATTGATTGTTTCCTCTGCTTAATCCATTCTGCTGTTGAGAGCCTCTAATGAATTTTTCAATTCAATAAATGTATTTCTTAGTTCTAAGGTTTGTTTGATTTTTATAATTATTTTAATCTCTTTGTTAAATTTCTTGGATGAATTTTTGAATCAGTTTTCTGTGTTATCTTGGAAATCACTGGGTTTCTTTATTTTTTTTTAATGCAATGAAGAATTTAATGAATTCAAAGACAAAATCACCAAAGACTTAGACACACTGAGAAAAGAAGTTACAGCCTTCCGAGATATGAGAAATACAGTAGAATCCCTCAGTAACAGAATGGAGAAGGCTACTGATTTTTGTGGATTAATTTCATAGCTGCCTATATTTACCTTCCTAAATTCTTCCATTCATTCAGTTAATCAATGTTTAGTTTACATATTACCATCTCATCAGAGTCAGTCACTGGTTTCTTGCTTTTTTTGTTCAGGAAAGTCACAGTTCCCTCTTTGCTGTTGCTTCCTGTGTATACACCTACATGCACTGAAGAATTAGTAGTTTATTAAAGTCTTCTCTCTTTTGCTTGTTTTGCTTTTCATTGGATATGTTTGCTTAGAAATTCTTTGTAATTCATCTGTTCACTTTCTGCTCTTTTCCGAGAGGTTGCTGTCTCCTTTTTATCACTAGGTGGCACATTAAGCTCAGGTTTGCTTTAACTCTAATGCAAGATTCCCGTGTTGTCCATCTCAAACTGAGGAAGTGCCACTGGGAATATCCTAGCAGTGTAGGAAGGCTGGATAGGGGTTCCTGCCTAGGAGGCCTATGGAATGTACCCGTTATATGGCACTGCTGAATAGCCACTCTGATTTGGCAGTTCCTTTGGCCAAGTTATGGAGCAGAGTTTCCAGAGCTGGGATGGGAGCTCACCTACCCTTTTGTCTCTGGCTGTCCTCAGGGATATTTCTCCCTCTATTTGCTCCTGAGGTTACCTGTAGATGGAGGCAGTGTCAGATCCCAGGCAGGGAACCCAGGATGGTGGGGAAGCTGGTTGTCTACCTTGATCTCACTTTTCCCAGTTCAGAAATTGTGAGTTGGAGGACTTTTTTCACATGCTTGGTGCCAGGTAGAGTGGGAGGGATATGGAAATCTGATTTCCCCACTGTCTGCTTAGAGGTTTTTCACTTCTCTGATGCCTTGGGAATATTCTCATTCTTATATTTGAGTTCTGGGATATTGCTAGTGATAATCTCAGTACTGTGCATTTGTCTTTGGTTTTCTGTTGGGGGAATGAAGCCAGCTTGCCTCCTCATTGCCATTTTAGAACTGGAAACCCCATCCTGTTACATCTTAGAGTGTTCTGCTGGATTGAATTTGAATAGGAAATTTGAACATTTTTATTCACCTCAGCAACTATCCTAAACCATTGCTGCTTGAAGCGTGGTCATTAGACAAGCAGTATTGTCTTTACCTGGAGCATGTCAGGAATGCAGACTACCAGTACTATTCCAGAACTGCTGAATCGGAATCAATCTACATTTCAACAAGCTCCCTAGGAGTTTGAAAAGCACTGCCCTACACTATGCCAGCAGACTTATTTTGATAGGTGCTGTTTTTTATTTTTATTTTTTTTTTTTAGCTTTTTGTAGTTTGATGCCTTTAATTCTATAACAGGATAGATAAAGGTTGTATATTTTGGCAATTATTTTAATGCCACACAGTAACCTTTTCTTTGCTGAATGTCAGTTTCTCTGAATTATTGATCATGTTGGCTCTAGCTCAGGGTGAAAACATTTCAGCTTTACTTTTAGTAAAGTACAAGTTAACATGCATTTCCCAACCCCCCTCTACCCACTTATCTTTGGTTTCCTGGGTAAGCAGGATCCCCTTCCTCTTCCTTTCTCTAACTTCCTGGTGCTCAGTGATGTGTGGATCCCTAAGCAGAGTCAGCATTTTGCTCAAGTGGGAAATGCTCACACATAGATGGGGCTATGTGCCAACTGTGTAGGTGTGTGGCTTATACTGATGTTATACCGATGAAATCTTAACTTCAGTTGTTGTGGTCACACTCTCTTGCAAGATCGTTCCTACAGCCTTAGAGTTTGTGAGCCTTTGTTTTCTTTACTTATAAATGTCAGTTGCATTATTTCAATGGTCAGGTTGCCATAAAGGAATGCATGATGTTCTATTTGACTTTGTTCTCGAAGCTATAGTTAAGAAAACTTTGTATACAAGCTCTCATGTATACAAACTCTCATGTATACAAGCATGATAGTTTTGTCTGCTATTTAATGAGCTTAATGTCAGCCAGTTTATTGTGTCTGACTACCTTTAACAGTGACATTCTTTTACCTTATTGGGTGACATAAACAAGGAGGATTCCCTTGTGAGCAAATTTTGTTATATCTAATTCGAGGATATTCCTTCAATTGTCATATACTTTAAATTTTAACTGTTTTATTCTTTTTTTTTACTATATCATGGTTGTGTACATAAATGTAATCATAGGGTACAATGTGTTGGTTTTATATACAATCTGAAATATTTTCATCGAACTGGTTGACATAGCATTCATGGCATTTTCTTAGTTATTGTGTATAGACATTTATATTCTACATTTAGTAAATTTCACCCGTACCCTTCTAAGATGCACTGTAAATGTGGACCCATCAATGACTCATTACTCTCCCTCCACCCATTCTCCCCCTTCCCCTCCCTTCCTTTGCCCCTTTCCCAATTCTTGTGTTGTAATTGGGTTATAGCTTTCATATGAGAGTTACACATTAGTTCCATAGTAGGGCTGAGTACATTGAACTGTTTTAAAAGTGTTTTTTATATAATTTACCATACAACTCTTTAGCACCTCAAGCAGAGGAAAGCTGAAAATGATGTTGTGGTTAAGGACAACTCCGATCACTGTGTATTGTGAAAGAAGTGGCAGCAAATTGGGACATGGGGGCTATTCCTCTTTCCATCACATGACCTCGGGTTATTTTTTGAGTAGTCAGCATTGGTTCTGTTTTGTCACAGGCTTGGTTACTGTCAGGGCTTATAGCAGTGTACCTGCCTCTGCTGTATTCTGACTCCTCAGCCTTTGGCCCTCTTCCCCCATTTTGGTGCTTCTGATTTGTTCTGTATTCAAAACCTGCTAGATAATCTTACAAAAGTATATTTCAATAAGAATAGGCTCTAAGTGATGCCTCCAGAGAGTAAGCCAAGAATAATGTAGATACTCTGATAGCATAGACTTATATAAAACTGTGAGCAGGTTTATGGTATGGTTCACACTGTCTTCGGGTTATTTCATTGTTCAGGGAAATGCTATGTGCTGGGAACACAATGGAGTTGAAATAAACATTCTTGCCATCCTCATAATCTGTTTTGGGGCACATAAAGGTATATAGTATAAAGCAAAGCAGATACTGTATAATATAGATGTGGACACCATACTGTGGGCTTTGATAAAGAGGAGTGATTATGAATATGATCACACTTAATGGAAGATAGAAGATCGGATGCTACAGTTTAGTCATGGAGAGACAGGGTAGGGGGGAAGGGAGGGAATGTTCCTAGTGGAAGCAAAAGTGTGAGCAAAGGTGGCCAAATAAAGGACATATGGATGGGACGGAACTTCTCAGGGTATGGCTGAAGCATGAAACAGCTGTGGTGGGGGAAACAACACCATTTCCTCGTCCTGGGTTTTGAAATGTTTTTAAACCAATTTGTCAAGCTTCTGAAACTTATGTCTTGTTCTTGTGTTTTAGCAATTACAACTATAACTGATGGTAGTGTTTTTCTTCATGCTTACAGTACGGCCAAGTACAGCGTGTTGACATTTCTACCTCGATTCTTGTATGAGCAGATTAGAAGAGCTGCTAATGCCTTCTTCCTCTTTATTGCCTTATTACAGGTAATAGTTTTTTTTTTAAGTTACTTAAAATTTGCAACCTCAATGCCATGCAAAATAAGAATTTTGTGAAAAGGTTCTTTAACTGCAAAAGTGTTATAGACCTGAATGTAGCTTGTTTTCCTCATCCAGCCATCATGTGATGGAGTATGCATACATGCCTTATATCCAGGGATGCTTCCTTTGGTATAGCCTTAAAGATAATAATAGTGACTGAAAGAGGCATTTAAAACAGCCTTAGGGGTTGTACTTTTAAGTCCCTTTCTGTTTTCAACCTATGGCCAGGGTTGGACAAAAAATTTTAAAAATATACAACTCATAACTAATTTTAAAAATAAGTAATTACTTTTGAAACAGCTGCATAAGAGAGAGCAGTGAATGCAACAATTTTTATTTTCATGGAGTGAATTTTAACATGCCAATGTCTCTTTTGTGGTTTCTTATCTTACAGCAAATCCCGGACGTATCTCCAACAGGAAGGTACACCACACTGGTGCCATTGATCATCATTTTAACAATAGCAGGCATCAAAGAGATTGTAGAAGATTTTGTAAGTTTTTGCTTTTGAACAATAGAAACATTTATGGAAAATAGCTTTAAACTTATGTTTTGCATTTAATGACATGTTTAAGGCAGGAAATTGAGCTGTTGTTTAACAAGCCCTTCTAGACCCATGATGATGTTTTCTGGGAGGGAATGTGTACTCAAAGTGTCTTAAATACCTGTACAGTGACACTGTAACAGTTCATCCTGTGTTTTTGAATGTTTGATTTCTTGATACTTTTAATTGTTATCACTGGTGTACCTTGCATTCTACTTTACAGCTTGCTAATGTGGGTAGTAAATGAAGTATTATAGTGCTGCCTAGGACAGTAGCATTGAGTTTCCTTTGCCTCAGGTAGGTCTGTAAGAATCTTTTCCTTCTTGCACTCATCCCAGCGTATCTCCGAATTTATTGGCTACAACTATATTCTTATTCATTCATTCTTTTTCTCTCTTTCCTTGTACTCTATCTTCTCCCACTCTCTCTCTCACCCCTTCCCACACATACTTGCCCTCACACACATTTGAGGTCTGACAATTAAATTTGCAAACTCATCCTAGAAAAAGTTCTATATACCTCATTGACGAGCATCATTTTCAAAGTATTCCTATTGGGAAGCTATGCACTAATGCCAGTGACTCATCTATCCTTCAAAGCACTTCTGGGACTCTCTTACTGGAATGGCTATCAGCAGTGTCATCATATTACCCTGATGTCTTGAATATCATCAAAATGTCTTCCTTTCAAAATTTCCTTTATCTTTGGGTAAAGAAAAAAGTCACTGGGAGCCAGATCAGGTGAGCAGGGAGGGTATTCCAATACAGTTATTTGTTTATTGGCTAAAAACTCCCTCATAGATGGTGCTGTGGGAACTGGGGCATTGTTGTGATGCAAGAGCCATTAGTTGTTGGCCACGATTTCCAGTTAAGATTTTTCTGTTTCTCTGTGGAAGTTTACTTGGTCTGCTATGCATTCTCAGTCAGTCAATGTTTTTGACTCACAATTCAACAAATTTTTGCAAGCTCTTTTATCAGTTCTGTTTGTTATTTGCCACCATGGCCTCTCTTGATCAGCACCACTTTCTATCCCCTTATAAAAACATTTAGCATTTAATACATTTTTCCAGTGCTATTTTCTTCATGGCATTATCCCCATAAACTTGGACTAACATTTCCCTGAATTCAATGCCACCCTTGCAAAGTTTAACAAGAAATTTAATGTTTGTTGCTTTAATTCAACCTTCAACATTTTTGTAACAACACACAAAAGTATGCAACAGCGGGCGGCTCCTGTGGCTCAGCGAGCAGGGCACCGGCCCCATATACCGAAGGTGGCGGGTTCAAGCCCGGCCTTGGCCAAACTGCAAAACAAAAAAATAGCTGGGCGCTGTGGCGGGCGCCTGTAGTCCCAGCTACTAGGGAGGCTGAGGCAAGAGAATCGCTTAAGCCCAAGAGCTGGAGGTTGCTGTGAGCAGTGTGACGCCACGGCACTCTACCCGGAGCGATAAAGTGAGACTCTGTCTCTCCAAAAAAAAAAAGAAAAGATGACAGAGCAGAGCTGGTCATGAACAGGTCTCACCTGGTACAGGAAATGAGGGGTTGAGGTCCGGTGGTACCAACCAGTGCAGCTGCCACTCTGGGGAGGTTATGGGCAGTTGACAGCCTCAGGACATTTTTTCTCAGGATTTCCGGTGTAAAGTGTTCTGAATTCTCGTGGCAATTAGCAGGGCCTGGTGGTGCCTGTACTTGGGCTCACGTTCTATTCTGAACTCTGTCACTGCCTGCAAACCCCTGTGGCAAACTCTTATTCATTCGTGTGGCTTCTGCAAGTGTGTGCCTCTGACCAGCACGTCAGCATTGCCTGTGAGCTTGGTAGAGATGCAGAAGCTCTGGCTGTACTCCAGAATCAGAATGTTGGGTTTTTCTTACTCTGGCCACCCTGAGGAGAGTGCCATGTGTCATAGCTTACAAAAACCTCAAACTCTTGGGCTCAAGTGATCCCCTTGCCTCAGATTGTTTTTAGTAGAGATGGGGTCTCGCTATTGCTCAATCTGGTCTTCAACTGCTGGGCTCAAGTGATCCACCTGCCTCAGCATCCCAGAGTGCTAGGATTACAGGCATGAGCCATCGTGGCCGGCTGAGAATGGTCGTTTTAACCAGATCCAGTCATACTGGCCCCTGTTAGTTAACACTGCAGTGGCGCTAACCATGCCATGCTACTAGGGCACACCACATACTAGTGATATCAATAAACAGTGGGTTTTTACAACAGGCTGTAAACACTATCTAGGGAAAGGAACTTCTCAGCTCATTCCCAGAGCGGGACATGGGATAAGGGATTGAAGCTGGGTGGGGCCATGGAGCCCAATTGATTCACACCTGTGGAGAAAATGCAAGGTCCTGAGGCCAGGGCAGATTCACTGGCAGGGTCAGGTGCCAAAGGTCAGTCACAGCAGTAGCAGGCTATGCAGGAAGTCCACCAGGGCTGCAGATCATGGAATTTGGGGGATAAGGTAACACTCTTGGTAGAGCTTCTTGGCTCTAATATGTAATGAGGAGTAGTCCAAAGATACCTGGCAGAGATCACAGAGGCAGGATTCCAGGAGAGCTGGGGTCCCCAGTAAGCTTCCCCAGCAGGGACTTGAGCCAGGCTGCAAGTGGGAGGCTCCTTGGGATAGCTTTAAACCACAGAAATGTTGCAGCAGGGGGCCTGGCAGGGCGGATGGCTTGGGGGTGGGGTGGGAAACCCGTGCCTGAGGCAGTCCTGGGACAGCAGAGGTGGGGTCCAGGTGCAGAATTGGGGAGAGGAGGGGCAGGGAATCAGGCACCATCTGCAGGCAGAGTCTGTGAGAGGCCTGTGGAACGCCTCACCTTTCCTGGCACCAGGGTGGCAAGGAGGTGTGGCCAGATTCCAGAGGGCTTTCCCATCAGGGTTAGGACACTGCCCTTGCCAGGCCCCAGTTCACCGGTGCACAGCATTTCACCTTAAGCATGGACCTTGCCCCAACACATTCCTGAGATAACGCTCCCTCACCCACCAGCTTGGAGGACAGTCTGTCAGCATGGGCGAGCCTGTGAATGCCTCCCTGGGTTCATTTCCAGTTTGTTTGATGTTGGTATGTATGTCTGTGTAAAATGGTTGAAGAACGAGTCATTAGTGAGCTGTCCAAAGTCCCTTTGGGAATATTCCAGGAAAATAAACCCATATTCCATCAAAGCCACAAATGACTTTTTCCCTCATTCCTTCAAAGCAGGGTTTTGCAGAGTGTGGTGTACAGACCTCCTGAGAGACTCCCCCCCAGGAACTTGTAAAATGCGGATTCCTGGGCCCCCATCTTATACCTACTGAATCATGATCTCAGTAGGGCTTCCAGGCACCTGCATTTTTCCTTGTTTACCCTTTTGCGTGTTTGTTTTTCAAGACAGAGTCTCATTCTGTCATCCTGAATAGAGTATGCGCATCATAGCTCATAGCAACCTCGAACTCCTGGGCTTGGGCAATCATCTTGCCTCAGCCTCCCAAGTCTGGGACTACAGGTGCCCACCACTATGCCGGCCTGTTTTTCTTTTTTAGTAGAGATGGGGTCTTGCTCTTGCTCAGGCTGGTCAGAACCTGCATTTTTACTGCACTGCCTTAGTCATCTAATATACCTCAATCTCGAAAACCTCGTACTGTCCTCTCTTTCTTTTGCATAAGCCACATGTGCCCCTGCTTGCCGATTCTCCCTCTCTGTGCTGCCACACCTACAAATTCCAGCTAAATGGCTCCCGTTCCTGGACGCCTTTCTGGCCTCTTTCTCCGGGCTCCTGCTGTGTATCCATCCTCTCAACATGGATCTACCACGATCTGCCTGCCTCACAGCAGCCATGTTTCCCTGTTTGACTGCTCCAGAGAATGGTGCGGCCTCCTGTCTCCTTAGGTTCAGCATGAACCTGGAACCCGGTACTAATAAATGAAGGGGGCCGAGCAGCCATGGGAATGCCAAAGAGGAGGGGTGATGAACAGATGCTTCTCCTTATGAAGCTGCCAGCTTCTGACTTCTCTCCTGGTCAGTCTGAACTCCTGGGTCAAGTTGGAAGCCAGCCAGAGGGCCAACTTTAGACCCCAAGGCGCTGACCAGCGTTAGGTACAGCTCACGGGGTTGGGGCTGAGGAGTGGCCAGTGGAAGCTCAGCTCCCTGTCTGTATCTCAGGACTCCATAGCTTGAGAGTCCTCCTGCTGCAGAAAAAACAGACTAAAGGACAGTTTTCCAGCCTCAGCCTGACCCCAAACGCAGGGCAGCTAGAATGCTCAGGCCTCCCTCTTTTCAGGCAGGAGAAGTTAAAGAATAGAACTATTGGACCATGAAACGCCCAAGAGCCCTTTCCCCCCAGCATTTATTTCTCAGAGTTTGCTACCATGATTTTCTGTGTGAGGCTCACAGTTGCTATTTGCCAAACTGGCAAGTGTTAACCCAATAGAAATTAAACAAAGATACCAGAAGCCCTAGGCAGGCTGCCTTCATCCTGTTGGTAAAGGGAGAGCCAGGTGCCTGGGATTTGGAAGAACGCTGCCCATCGCCTAGCTCTGAAAAACAAGGTGTATTTCCGTATTCCTGACAACTTGAGCACCAGAAACCTGCTTTACCAGTCTGGGGTGCCTCTTGGGAGCTGGCTCACTTACCTGCATGTACCTGGGGGCCTTTGGTGGCCGGCTAGGGGCAGAGTGGATTTGGGAAGACGAGGCCTGACCTGATGAGACTCTAGCAGTGGTCACGACTCACAGGAACTGTATTAAAGGGTCGTGGCATTAGGAAGGTTGAGAACCACTGCTCTAAGGTCAAGCCAGACTGCTGTGATGGCAGGGGCCTCAGCCTAGGAGGGCAGTGTGAGAGTGATCTGCCCTCTCAGTCTGTAGTAGGCTCAGAACCTTCCTTGGTACCTTGGAGAGAAAGGAAGAATTGGCTGGATTATGGGCAGCAGGGCAGAGCAGCAAGGGCTCGGTACACAGCAGGCACTCAGCAAGTGCTTCTCTAGTTGGTGAATTTAATTCAACATGGACTATGTCAGAACCCTTTTAGTGTTTGCTGTGATCCATGAGGAAGTTGGGCATTGTACGATTAAAGGCAATTACTGAGTTTCTTTCATGCTTTTTACATGATGATGGTATTTCTGAACCCTTTT
Organism: Arctocebus calabarensis; assembly: GCA_963573935.1. Taxonomy (NCBI): domain Eukaryota; kingdom Metazoa; phylum Chordata; class Mammalia; order Primates; family Lorisidae; genus Arctocebus; species Arctocebus calabarensis. The sequence continues at coordinate 24,488 of CAUYON010050105.1, forward strand.
CCTCCCTGAGTCCCAAAGTACACTTGATTTGCCTCCAGGAGGAACGTGGTACAGTGTTATCATTTGGTTACGATTTCATATTAAGAAACTAATAAAGTGACAATAAAGTTCAAAAATCTTGTTAGAGGCTCTGGAAACCTCAGCTGGCAGAAGTGAAAGCTTCAATTTACTGAAGGGTTTTATGTGCATTCGCTCGTTCACTTGTCCTCACCTTTTGGATGAGGCAGCTAAGGCCCAGAAAGACTCAGGAATTCACTAAGGTCACACAGCAAGGTGGCAAGAGGGCTGAGCTTTTGCTCCCATCTCCCTTGGCCCACAGACTAGCGCTGTACCAGTGCTGCAGCGTCTCTTCAAGGTAGCTGGCACATGTGGATGTAACATTGCTAATGCCCAGTGAACTTGCCACCACCACTTCTCAGAGCATTTGTCTGTGTGTCCTGATTTGAGAATTAGTTAAGCTCTTGCACTCTCCAGGGTGCAGCGACTGGAATTCAGGCACTGGAGGAAGTTCCTGCCTCCTTCCTGGATCGGGCATCCAGATCCCACAGACCTGCTCTGTAGGGTGGAGAGGACGGAGGTGTGGCCCGGGGGTTGGCAGCACGGCCAAGCGAGCAGAGCAGGCAGCGTTGTGGTGACCCACCCGGCACTTGCTCCCGGTCAGCTCCCAGGCACTGAATGAAGCCAGGCCTCCCCTGCCAAGGCCTCCTCTCTTGCCTTCTTAGGATCTGCCGCTTTGGGGAATGTGAGCACAGAGGCCTTTTCAAGAAAGAAAGAGTCCTGCTGTCCAGTATTCCCAGTATCCTAGCTGCCCGGAGAGATAAAAAGGCCAGATTACGTGGGAAGGCGAGGCATATGTACCCGGACATTTAGATCTACTTGCTAATGACTCCTGGAATGTGTCCTCCTAGATGTCCCCATTTTCGTGCAGAGGCTCTGCCTGCCTTTGTGAAGGATCTTACGTTGGAAGATGTGTTATCAGTGCAATGCAGTAGCTCGATGACGTCAGGAAGATCCTCGCTTCCTGAGAACACGTCCACGGGCAGGAGTGTGGCTGTGGAGAGATCCAACAGACTCAGTACACCGCACAATCCGGCTTTTAGTGGATAACCCTGGCTTTACTGGCCCTTTGTTCTTTTTCTCTTTGACAAGGGACAATTTTTTTTTTTTAACTTTCTGATTAGAAATCAGTTTCGGCCTGCTAATCAGCTCTTTGGCTTGGCATACAGACCAAGGAAAGTCCACAGCACTGAGTCTGTTCGCAAGTGTTTTCTCTTAGGTCCAGAAGTCCAGAAATGTAATCAGCTCCCAATTTTTTTTTTTTAACGAGTTTATTCAAGATTATTCTTTTTTTTTTTTTTTTTTTTTTTTTTTTTTGAGGCAGAGTCTCACTATGTTGCCCTGGATAGAGTGTGTTGGCATCACAGCTCACAGCAACCGAAACTCTTGGGGTTAAGTAATTCTCTTGCCTTAGCCTCCCAAGTAGTTGGGACTACAGGTGTCTACCACAGTGCTTGGCTATTTTTTGGTTGTAGTTGTCATTTTTTTTTTTTTTTCTTTTTGAGACAGAGCCTCAAGCTGTCACCCTGGATAGAGTGCCGTGGCATCACAGCTCACAGCAACCTCCAGTTCCTGGGCTCAAGCGAGTCTCCTGCCTCCACCTCCCAAGTAGCTGGGACTACAGGCGCCCACCACAACGCCCGGCCATTTTTTTGGTTGCAGCCGTCATTGTTGCTCAGCGGGCCTGAGCTGGATTTGAACCTGCCAGCTCAGGTGTACGTGGCTGGCACCTTAGCTGCTTGAGCCACAGGCACCAAGCCTGTAGTTGTCATTGTTGTTCGGCAGGCCCAGGCTGAGTTCGAACCCGCCAGCTCTGGTGTATGTGGCTGGTACCCTAGCTGCTGAGCTACATACTGGTGCTGAGCCAAGATAATTATTTTTGAGACTGAGTCTCACTTTATTGCCCTGGGTAGAGTGCTATGGTATCATAGCTTACAGCAACCTCAAACTTTTGGGCTCAAGTAATCCTCTTGCCTCAGCCTCCCCAGTAGCTGGCACCACCATGACACCTAACTAATTTTTCTATTTTTAATAGAGACATGGTCTTGCTCTTGCTCAGGCTGGTCTCGACTCCTGAGCTCAAGGGATGCACCAACCTGGGCCTCCCAGAGTGCTGGGATTACAGGTGTGAGCCACCACACCTGTCAGTTCAAGATAATTCTTACCATCATTACAAAGATAAAAGTTCTGAGGTTTATTACACGGACTTTTTTTCTCAGTTTATGTCACATTTAACTGTAGTAAAAAAATACGTAACATTTACCATTTCTACCATTTTAAGTGTACAGTTCTGTGGTATTAAGTACATTCATATTATTGGGCAGTCTCCACAATCACCCATCTCTAGAACTGTTTTCATTTTGCAAAGTGAAAACTCTACCCATCAAATAGCAATTCCCCACCCCTTCTCCCCCCACTTCCAGCCCCTAGGAACCACTATTCTACTTTCTATCTCTATGATTTTTGACTATTCTAGTAATGTAAGTGAAATCATATATATTTGTTGTCTTGTGACTGTTTCCGTTAGCATAATGTCCTCATGTTGTAGCACGTAGCAGTACTTTATAACTTTAAGGCTGAATAATATTCCATGGTATGGCTAGACCATACTTTGCTTATCCATTCATCCATCAGTGGACAATTGGGTTGTTTCTACATTTGAGAGCTGGGATGAGTAATGCTGCTATGATCATGGGCATGCTGATATCTCTTCAAGACCCTGCTTTCATTTCTTTTAGGTATATATCCAAAAGAAGAATTGCTAGATCATATGGTAACTCTATTTTTAATTTTGGGGGGAATTGCTATGCTGTTTTCCACACGGCTGCACTATTTTCCTTTTTTACCAGGAGTATATAAATGTTCCAATTTCTCAGCTGGATGCAGTGGCTCATGCCTGTAATGCTAGCACTCTGGGAGGCCAAGCTGGGTGGATTGCTTGAGCTCTGGAGTTCAAGACCAGCCTAAGCAAGAGTGGAACCCTATCTCTACTAAAAATAGAAAAACTGAGGCAAGAGGATGACTCATGCCCATAATCCAAGCACTGTGGGAGGCTGAGGCAGGTGAGTTGCTTGAGCTCACGAGTTTGAGACCAGCTTGAGAAAAATTGAGACCCCCATGTCTACTAAAAATAGAAAAAAAAAAAAAGTGAGGCAAAAGGATCACTTAAGCCCAAGAGTTGGAGGTTGCTGTGAGCTATGACATCATAGCACTATATCCAGGCAACAGCTTGAGACTCTGTCTCAAAAAAAAAGAAAAATTGAGGCAAGAGGATTGCTTAAGCCCAAGAGTTGGAGGTTGCTAAGAGCTGTGATGACGTCATGACACTCTGTCTAGGGTGACAGCTTAAGACTGTTTTAAAAAGAAAAAAGATTCCAATTTCTCCATAGCCTCACTAATGCTTTTTTTTTTGAGACAGAGTCTCACTTCATTGCCCTTGGTAGAGTGCTATGGTGTCACAGCTCACAGCAACCTCCCAACTCCTGGGCTTAGGTGATCCTCTTGTCTCAGCTTCCCCAGTAGCTGGGACTACAGGTGCCTGGCACAACACCGGGCTACTTTTTTGTTGCAGTTTGGCCAGGGCCCTGTTTGAACCTGCTACCCTTTGCATATGGGGCCCTACCCACTGAGCCACAGGTGCTGCCCAGTGCTTTTTTTTTTTTTTTTTGCAGTTTTTGGCTGGGGCTGGATTTGAACCCGCCACTTCCAGCATATGGGGCTGGCGCCTTACTCACTGAGCCACAGGCACTGCCCAACCAGTGCTTTTTAAAAAAATAGTAGCCCTCATAATAGGTGTGATTTAGAATCTCACTTTGGTTTTGATTGCATTTCTCTAATAATTAGTGATAGTGAGTATCTGTACATAAACTTTAAAAAAGCCACCTCTGGCTTGGCAGCCGTAGTACAATGGTTATGGCACCAGACACATATACCAAGGCTGGCAGGTTCGAACCCAAAATTGGGCCAGCTAAACAACAATGACAACAAAAAAATAGCTGGGCGTTTTGGTGGGTGCCTGTAGTCCCAACTACTTGGGAGACTGAGGGAAGAGAATGGCTTAAGCCCCAAAGTTTGAGGTTGCTGTGAGCTGTGATGGTACGGCACTCTACCGAGGGCGACATAGTAAGACTCTGTCTCAAAAAAAAAACAAAAAACCCACCTCAAAAGCTATGGAGCAGTAGAGTTTAATGCTCAAGAAGCTGAATCTTAGAAGCCAAGGTCATTTCAAAGCTATGGAGCAGTAGAGTTTAATGCTCAAGGAGCTGAATCTTAGAAGCCAAACGGCTTA
>CAUYON010050106.1:0-29185 GCA_963573935.1 Arctocebus calabarensis
GATACTTTGCTAAGAAGAATATGTTCCAGCTCCATCCATGTAAACATGAAAGAGGTAAAGTCTCCATCTTTCTTTAAGGCTGCATAATATTCCATGGTATACATGTACCACAATTTATTAATCCATTCATGGGTCGATGGACACTTGGGCTTTTTCTATGACTTAGCAATTATGAATTGGGCTGCAATAAACATTCTGGTAAAGATATCTTTGTTATAATGTGATTTTTGGTCTTCTGGATATATACCTAGTAGAGGAATTATAGGATCGAATGGCAGTTCTATTTTTAGATTTCTAAGTATTCTCCAGGCCACCAACTCATGGCTCTTGGATAATGACACTGAAGCAGCTCAAACAGCACGCTCTGTGAGGGAGTTTTTAGCCTCCAGTAACTGTATTGGAACACTCTTCCCAGTCACCCGATCGGGCCCCCAAGAACATTTTTTTTTTACCCAAAGGTGAAGGAAATATTGCAAGGAAGACATTTTGATGACATTCAGGACCTCATGGGTGTTCCAAAATTGCCGGGAAGGGTGCCAGGTGCTGGCCTCCCGTGCTCAGCCTCACAAAGGGAGTGCTTTGAAGGCGGCCCTAGCTACACTCAGCAGTCAGGGACGTAGCCCTTTTTCTAGGATGAGTTCATGACCTTAATTGTCAGGCCTCCTGCATGGCCACATATTTCAATCACTCTGCACTATTCAGGCATTTAAATTTTGTCATCACAATTACCACCCATTTCATACAAGGAAGCACTTTGGAAAAAAAAGACAAATTGAGGCAAGGGGTAATTTTTATTTCTTAGAAATTCTAATTCTATACAAATGTAATTAGAAGAAGTCAGCAGTCATCCTTAAACTCTCTCAGGGTTTCACAGATTCTTAAGAGATTTCCCGTAATTTTCTTGAATCAATATTGCACATGTTTACTGATTTCCCACAACTTATTATTTCTTGAGCTGGGTAGCATTTATTCCTCCTGGAGAAGATATTTTTTTGCAAGTCTTTCCTAAAATAATGCATTTGTCCTTGTACTCCCCGCCAGTTTATTTTTAAAGATGAAAAAGATAGGGCGCTTACCAAAGTCTTGATGGTGTTTGTTTACTGTGAAAGTTAGTACTGTTAAAAAGCTCAGTTGTGGTTACACCAAGTAGGCACAAATTTCACAATTCTGGGTGCAGAGTAAACAGATACCCTTTGAAGAAAGGTCCACAGGCTTCTCGATGAGCTGTCTGAAGCGGACGGAATAATTAATAATTCACAGAGAAGGAAGCTCTGCCCTGTGACCTGTGATCTACCGCTACCGAGGTACTTCACCTGGGCACAGAATTACTTACGTCTGTAGCCTTACCATCAGGAAGATAATAAATATGCAGTACATTTCTACTCCCAGACTGACATTTTTGTTTCTAACTAGATGGAAAAAATGAGTTTGTCTAAAGATAGGACTGTGCCAATCTTCTTCTCTTCCTTTTTCTCCTTGTAGATAACCCATTTGGTTTTTAGTAGCTCTGAATCTGACATGTTTTTTTGTCAGTGACATGATTTGGCCAATTATCAAAGAAAACTCTGCTATGATTTTTTTTTAAGGTGAACAAATGAAGACTTTGATTTTGAACATAAGGTCAAAAGTGTCAAGTACAGATCATTAGATTAAAAGTAACTAGATCAATAGCATTAGGAGGCTAAAAATACTTCTCCTCAATGTGGAAGATGAACAGGCCTATGAAAGCCTCAGATGAGAAGTGTCCACATAATTCAAAGCCCGAATGAGATGGGGAAGGAGGAAAAAAAGGGAGTGTCTTGCGTGTAAAGTGGCAGCTAACACAAGTAAGAGAAAGGCACAGGGACGTCCTTTTCTCTGTGACGACACTCACCGGTGGGAGTCCTGATCCCTGAGTCCCTGACACCAGGATACACAGATGCCTGCAGGGCCCAACGTGATGGGGGCAGAGCCTGTGGCTGGAGGCCACACCCCGAGGCAGCCTCGTGCTGTGTCCCAGCTGTGGTCGGTCACACACTCCGATTCTGTTTTGGAGCTTGTCTCCCACTCCCAGGCCGCCCCGCTCCATCAGGACCAGGGCTTGAGGGTAAGAGGGACTGAAGGGCACAGCATGGGGTTCACCTCAGCTTTAAGTCTTTAAGCCTCTTCTGCAAAATGGGAATGTCATTCCCCCAAGGGCTGATGGAGTCAGGGGCACAAATGAGTGGCCAGTGACACTCAGCTGTCACTTTTGTTCTTTTCTCCAACTGGCTGGCTAGGGCCCTTCCTGCCACGTCCTCCCAGGTCCTTGCTGTGATGCCCTCCCAGGTGTTTCTTTTGGGGACAGATACAGGGGAAGAATGAGGCCAGGGCAGGGCCGTGTGGGTGGCCGAGCCTGTTCTGCTTGGAAACAGCTCCTTGCAGCGCTGGCCATGGGGCTCTGCTCGTCAGGAAGAGAAGAACCCCAGAAAGATGCTGATTTCCACCAAGTGACCCCCACGGAGCTGGAGGGGGCGTTCCTCACTCTGTCCCCTGGCCCATTGCCCCTGCCACCCTCTCTTCTGGGGCTGAACCCCTATAGGCTGCTTTGTATTACAGCTGATATCCCCGTGGGCCACCTCATTTGCCCCCTTACAGCACCCACCATCGGCTTTATTTGTGTTCTCTGCTTCTCCATCCTGGGCTTCGGGCTTTGCTGCTCACAGGACTGACCTGTGGCCCCAGCTCTGCTCTCCAGGGCAGCCTTGGCAGGTGGATGGCAGAGCGACAACCCCAATGTCCTTGGCCAAGGCAATGGAGGTAGAGGGGAGGGGTCTGTTGGTTTCTCATGGTCTCTGTGGCACAGAACGACTTAATATCATGGCTCTAACCACAGCCTCTGAGACAGTGCAGACCTGCCCCCGCCCTGCAGTCCCACCCACGAGGGTGTTGGGGTGGGGGGAGCAGGTGCTACAGAGCCCACCCTCAAGGGTTCCTGGCCAAGGTGCCGAGCTGGGACAGTCAAAGTGGGACTATTCTAGGATTTAAAAAGAGGGGATCTGTTGGAAAGCAAAAGAGTTTCCCACGTTTGACCAGAGACTGAGAGACCAGACTTAGCAGGCAGGGGGGACCCTGGACCAGGAGTCTCAGGAAGAAGAGCTACAGGGCCGGCTGGGTGGGGGACTTAGGGGCAGGAGAGAAGAGACCACCACTCACTCCAGGTGGGTTCCCAGCTTTCCTAAAATGAGCTGCACTTCACAAAAGGTTAGCTTGTCAGATGTCTGATGTGTCCCCTTCAGGAAAGGTGACAGTCTTGACTGATAAAGGTCCAAGTGACAGGTTACCCTACCCTACCCTAAGGCCACATTGGAGAGAGCTAGAGACAGTGTGGGGAACGCCAAGGGGAAAATCAGGCCGAGATGAGGGCTGGAGTCTGCTCGCTCTGACCTTGAATGACTCCACATTACATACTGCAAAGCAATGCTTAGAAAAAAGACTTATTGGCACGTTTCCTGTGGCTCCTGCTCATCCAGCTTTTCCTTTTGGGGCAAAACTCAACAGAAAAAGCTGTGCAGGGCCGGTGGGCAGCTGTGTGCACCGGACCTGGTGCCAGCATGGAACTAGCTGTGTGCACCAGACCTGACGCCAGCATGGAACTAGCTGTGTGCGCCAGACCTGGTGCCAGCATGGAACTAGCTGTGTGCCCCAGACCTGGCGCCAGCATGGAACTAGCTGTGTGCACCGGGCCTGACACCAGCATGGAACTAGCTGTGTGCACCAGACCTGGCGCCAGCATGGAACTAGCTGTGTGCACTGGGCCTGACACCAGCATGGAGCTAGCTGTGTGCACCAGACCTGGCGCCAGCATAGAACTAGCTGTGTGCACTGGGCCTGACACCAGCATGGAACTAGTTGTGTGCACCAGACCTGGCGCCAGCATGGAACTAGCTGTGTGCACCGGGCCTGACACCAGCACGGGGCTTCCCGCAGGGAGCAGCACCCTGAAGGACGAGAGACGTACATGGGAGGAGAGTGGCCTGTGTCCGTGTATGTTGAGAGGCAACGATGACCACATTGGTGGGTAACGTTACTGAGGGTCCATGACCCTGAGTGGGGATGACATTAGTGGGTTACATTACTGAGTGTCCATGTACTCTGGGTGATGATGATGACATTAGTGTGTGACATTACCGAGTGTCCATGTACTCTGGGTGATGATGATGACATTAGTGTGTGACATTACTGAGTGTCCATATACGCTGAGTGAGGACGACATTAGCAGGTGACAGTACCAAGTGTCCACATACTCTGGGAATGACAGTAGCAGGTGACGTTACCGAGTGTCCACATACCCTAAGTGGGGACAACATTAGCAGGTGACATTACCGAGCGTCCATATACCCTGAGTGGGGACGATGACATTAGCGTGTGACATTACCGAGCGTCCATGTACCCTGGGTGATGATGATGGCAGCGTGTGACATTACTGTACACTTAGTACACGCTGGGCCCTGTGATTGGCACATTACATTGGTCACAACCACAGTAAGGTTGAGGACCGTTACCCCCCTTTACAGAGGAAAGCTGAGTCAAGGCAGACTGAGTTCTTGAGGCTGAGCAGGAAGGAAGTGGGGGAGGGGCTCTGAGCCGGACAGTGGTTGCCCACTAGGTAGCCCCCCCTGGCTACGGGGAGGTCTGGGCACCCCCCTCGTGGTCTGTGAGGGCCACTCAGACAGAGGCAGCAGTCTTGCTCTCATCCTGTCCTGTTCTTCCTGCATTGTTGAGTTTCTGTTGACCCTCCCCTTGTCCGATGCAGCTTTCACCCAGCTGGAACATTCCAGAAGGGGCTTGTCCTCTTCAGGGACGTGTGCATCTTGTGCTGTGCCTCTGCTGGAGAACGAGCCTTAATAAGCACAAGGCCCCTGCCCCGCACAGTGGGAAGGAATCAAACTTGCATTTCAGTTTTGTCAACCTCACTGTCCCAAGTATTTGGGAAAGTTTATTTTTATCCTAAACTGTTCAATACACAAACTGGGCAGTATTTCTTGGGAAAGCAAATGTAAATGAAAAATATGCATTAATTTGGGGAAAACATTTGGGGTCCAAACAAATTTACAGGAAAAGGGCAAAGTGGGGTGATTGGCCGGCTAGGAAGATGGTCCTGCAGCTTCCAGTGTCCTGCTCTGTGCTGTCCCGACCTTGTAGGTGGGGACAGTCCTGTAACTGCTCTGGGTCCTACCTGATGTGTCTGGAGGACTGGGTGGGTAGGAGGCCGCACATTAACGCTCTGCCCTCCTCTCCGAGGAGCTACGATCTTGTCAGGAGCAGAAAGCCTTCTGCTCTGAAATATTGAAACGTGTGGGAACAGGAGAGACAACGGAGGCTCTGGACTTTCAGAGGTGGAAGAGCTTCCTAATGGAGCAAGATATTGATCTGGGCCTTGCAGGACAGGAGTGGTTTGGCTGATACGTGAGAGCAGATGGGAATTACGGGAAGGGAGAACAAGAACTGGCCAGGAGGCACCCCCAGGAAACACACCATCCCCAGGAAGCCTCAGGGCCACGCGCTACGTGGCAGGGTCAGGGCCTCCCCAACTCAGAAGGTGGGTGCGAGGCACCAGTGGCTGAGAGAGAGGCCAGAGTCCAGGTGAGGGGCCTGAGGTGTGTGCCGTGATCCACCCTGTGGTCAAGTCAGAGACACCTCAGGAAGACGGGAGGGACAGCAAGTGATCAATGCGAGGGCGGTTTAAGGAACGCACCCAAGTGGCTATCGGATTGCTGGGAGGGCATTTGCATCCAAACAAACGCTTGATTGCACTTAGAGTGTGTGAAGTGCTGTGAGCCATGCTGTGATATGAAAACCCGAAGGAGTGGCCTCTGCCCTTAAGAAGTTTATAGCTATGTAACTGGAGGAAGATAAATAGATGTTTGTGACATTGAGTAAAGGTGTTGACGACCCTGCAGGTGGAGATGGGACAGGTGGTCAGGGAGTTGCTGGGGGCAACTGGCTTGCTGGCTGGACGCTGCTAGCAGGCGTGCAGAGAAGGGGCCAGAGGGCAGTCCAAGACAGGTTCGGAAGCTGTCCTCAGGGAGGTGATCGTGAAACTTGTGAGCGGACAAGTACTTTGACCAAAACATTTATAGGGAGACAAGCTGGGGGCTGAGCCTTTGGGGAACGTCCTCAGCTTTGGGGTGCTGGAAAGGGCTCAGCCCAGGGCCAGTGGGAGTTGGGAGGGGTCTCAGGGATGAAGGCACGTTTTGTGGCTCATGATGACCAAGGGGACAGGCACTGAGGAAAGCCCTGGAGGTGCTGGCACTCAGGAGACCAGGCGCAGCCGGAGCGCAGGGGCTCAGGGGGGAGTGCAGGTGCCAGACCTGAACATGTATCCCCAAGTGCTCTAAGTGTCTCCTACATGTGTGTGCAAACTCTCTCGATACTGTTAATGCAGCAACCCCCATGGAGGGAAGTAAAAAACATTTACGCAGATTAGCACGTCAGTCAACAGGGAATGATAAAACAGGTCCAGATCGTTGTTGAAGGTCAGAGGACGGAAATGCTCCTTCACACTTGGGAAGACCAGAGAGGTGGACAGGAAGGTGGAGAGGACGGAAAATGAACAGGCAGGAAGTGGAATGGAGTTGCCCATTACAGACCAGTGGGATTGGAATACGCAGGTGGAGGTGCAGGGTCTGAAGGAACTGTATCAGAGGGGTCAACAAATCGGGGTTGAAAAGATTAAGATGATGTGATGAGAGAGTGTGCAGTGCTGGGTGGGCTGACTCTGGGACCCTCGTTCACTGCACAGGCACGTGTATTCACAAGTGAGCAGTGGGCTGTCACACACACACGATTGCTGCACTGATGTATAATTTACATCAAATACATCTCACGCTACTGGAGTTTGGTAAATGCAAGTTCCTGCAACTACCACCACAGTACAGTTCTAGAACACTTCCATTGCCCCCCAATTCTCGCATGTCCCTTGACTGTCAATTCCTGCCCCACCCCAGCCTCTAGCAACCACGGGTTCTTTCTCTGTTATCTCACCTTCCTGGACTTGCACGTAAGCAGAGTCACACAGGGCGCCGTCTGCTGCGTCTGCCTCTTTCAGGAGCACGTTGTCATGGAGCGACTGGCCCTCGGTGCTGCCTGTATTGATAGCTGTTTTGTTCTTATTGCTGAGTAATATTTCATTGCGTGGTTAGACTACATTTTGTTTATTCACCAGTTGATGGACATTTGGGTTCTTTCCAGTTTTTGTTATTATGGATAATGCTGTTATGAGCATTCACAGAAGAGCTTTCATGGAGACATATTTTTTCATTTTTCTTGGGTAGATGCCTAGATGCAGGGTTGATGGCCCTGTTGGTAATTGTATGCTTAACTTAATAAGAAATTGCCAAAACCATTTCCATTTTCTGTACCGAGCAGTAATATATGTATATTATTTTATCCGGTTAGTTAAAGGTTTATAAATTTTACTAATCTTTCAAAGAACCATTTCTTTGCTGCATTGATTTCTCTCTGTCGCCTGCCTGTTACCCATTTCATTGATTTCTGCACTATTTCAATTATCTCTTTCCTTCTTACTTTGGGTTTAATTTGTTTTTCTTTCCCTAGATTCTTAAAATGAAATTTTATGTCATCTATGATAGTCTTTTTTGTTTTCTGATGTGAGCTTTCCGTGATGAACTTCCCTCTGAGCACCACTTTGCTTGGCTCTCACAAATTTTCGTATGTTGTGTTTTCACTTTCATTCTGTTCAAGATATATTTTCTCTTCTGACCTGTTGGTTATTTATAAGCGTCTTGCATAATTTCCATATATTTGTGGTTTTATCAGAATATTTTTTCTGTTTCAATTTAAAATTCATTGAACACACTGTATTTTCAGTCTTGGGTGGTGGACTGGCACTTGCTCTGGGTCAAGCATACAGTCTGTCCTGGTCAGTGTCCCACGGGTGTCTGAGAAGAAGGTGTGCTCTGCTGTGGGTGGGAGGCACACTTTTCATACATCAGCTGTTTGGTAGTGTTTAAGCCTTCTCTGTTCTTACTGGTGCTCCATCTGCTTGATCAGTGACTTAGGGGAGAGGAGTAATGAACCATTTAGCTATAATTATTTGCCTATTTCTTCTTTGAATTCTGTCAGTTTTTCTTCATGCATTTGGATTCTATTGTTAGATGCATATGTGCCTAAATTATTATATATTTCTGCTACACTGAGCATTTTATCATTATGAAATGTGCCTCTTTGTCCTGAATCATTTTCTTCAGCTTAAAACTGTTGGTTATTAACACAGTCAATCCAGCCATCTCTATGTACATGTTACGTATCGTTTTGCTTTTCACATTTTTGAATTTAAAATGTGTTTTATGTAGACAGCATGTAGTCAGACCTTGGTTTTAGATTGAGTCTGACAGTCTCTACCTTTTGATTGAAGGGGCTAAGAAATTTATATATAATGTACTGACTGGCGTGACTGAATTCATACCTGCCATTTTGCTGTTTTTCTTTTGTTAAATATTTAAGTTGAGCATTGCGATATCTCTGCTGATTTCTGAGCTATTTTTCTTTCTGTGCTTTTCTTTTAAAATTATTTTGTGGTTGCTCTAGCAGTTAAATAAGTATTTTTAGCTTATCACAATGTACTTCAAACTAACTTTCTTCTGGTAAAATATAGGCACCTTGCACCTCCTCCCTTTCTCTGGTGCTATTGATGTATATAAACACACACGTACATACACATATACACGTGTGTGTATAAATATGTGAGTTGTATAACATCAGTAGGAATAACATTAGAATGAAAAAATATATAGGTGTATATACACGCACATTCTACATATTAAAGTCTAGCAACCCATTTTTTCTTTAAACATTCTTTCAAAGAAATTGAGATAAGAGAAAAATAAATATTCTTATGTTTTAATACACACATTTACCATTCCTGGTGTGTTTCATTCTTTCCTGTGGATCTGAGTTACTATCTGGTATCATTTTCCTTCAGCCCCTAGGATGTCTATCATTACTTATTGTGCGGTTCTATTAGTTTTTGTACATTTGGAAATGTTTTAAGTCCACTACCATCTTTAAATGATAATTTAACTTTGACAGAACTCTTGTTTGAGAGTTTTAATCTTTTTTCACTTTGAATATGCTATTTTCATGTCTTCTGGCCACCACTTTCTGGTGAGAAATTAGCTTACATTGTATCTTTGTTCCTCTGTATGTGATGTCTCATTTTTCTCTTGCTGCTTTTAAGAGCTTCTATTATCTTTGACTTTCTATAGTTTGACTATAATGTGTTCAGGTGTGGTTTTCTTATTTTTTACCCAATTTGGGTTTGATGAGTTTTTAAAATCTGTAAGTTAGTGTTTTTTTGTTTTTTTGTTTTTTTTTTTTTACCAAATTTGGGAAATTTTTGTGCACCATTTCTTTAAATAAATTTCCTTTCTCTTTCTCTCTATATCTGAGACTCCAATTACACGTATGTTGGCACATATAACATTGTTCTACAGGCTCCAAGGACCTACTCATTTTTCTTCAATCTCTTTTCTCTCTGTTATTTGACTTGAATGTTTTCTACTCATCCTTCCTCAAGTTCATTGATTTTTTTTCTTCTGCCACCTCATAGCTGTTGTTGAGTACATCTAGTGAAATTTTCATCTCAGTCATTTACTTTTTAGCTCTAGTAGTTTTATTTCATGGTTTCTGATTTTTGTTCTGTTTTATATCCATTTACCCATGCTCAGCACATTTTCCTTCAAACTTTTGAACTTACTTTCTTTTGACTCTTTGAACATATTTATAATAGCTTTTTAAAAATTGTTGGTCTATTAAATTTAACTTCTGGCCCGACTTGGAGTCACTTTATATTGATTGGATTTTGGTCTCCTCTTATCTCCCAAGTGTGGATTATACTTTCTTTTTCTTTTTGCATGTCTTATAATTTGTATTCAAAAGCTAGCAATTTTAGGTCATACACTGATGTGACTATGGATTCTGGCTTGATCCTCTGAGGGTGTAGATGATTAACTTGCCTGTAGATGATTAACTCAAGCCTATAAGCATCTCCCTGGCAGAGAGAGTCTCTGGTCAGCTGTTTTCTTGCTGGCCAGGCTCCCTGCTGTCTTCCAGGACCTGCATTGCTTCGTGGTCAGCCAGTGATGGGAGCAGGATATGCTCTCACATTTGAGCCAGTAAGGCATCTGCTGTCTGCCACTCGGCTGGGTGTGGACTGAGAAATGTCTCTGGGGTACAATAGCTTTGCTAGTGCCACTGCTCATCCTCATCACAGAGCTTCCCAGGCTCTCCCAAGTGCACTTGCTGCTTGGTGGTCATCCAGTGTCCCTCCCAAAGTCTCCTTCAACACACTTCCAACTGCATTGCCACCACCCCAGGACAAGCCCACACCTCCTGAGCACAAAGCTGCACATTTTTCCAGCCTGGTCTGGGGAGGGGTGGTCTGGGAATGCCACTAGGAAGGAAGGTCGCAGGCTCTCCAGGCTGATACAGGTCAGTTTTCTATAAGACAACAGTTCTCAAGTTGTAACCTGCCCTTGGTTGTTTTATTTTCAGTTTGGTTCAGTGCGTGTTTTCTGTGGAGGGGAAATGTGCAGAGTTCTTGTGCTGCTAATAGTGGAAGTAGGTCACCTTAGGAAGTTATCCGGGTGATGCTTTAAGGTGAGGAATCTGGGTCAGTATGTGAAGTGGGTACGCCACAGTGAGAGCTGAAGCCACACGTGAGATGGTGGTGTCAGTGCTGGGGTGGTGGTGTGGGTGCGGCAGAGAGAACAGAGTGGGAGGGATGGGAGAGGTGGCATGACTGACTGTGGACGAGTTGCTGGAACTCATAGAAACTCCAAACTAGATGAGGGAAATTAAAAAGATGAGTACAGGACAGTGATGACAATAGCTAGAATGGGAAATGGAGGGGACAAATAGTAGCACTTAGAGTGGGGAAGAACTGTGTGACTGTGCAGGCAGTGAGGGAGGTTTGGGGAGAGGTCAAGGGAAAGGAAAGACCACTCTGTGAGGGAACATGGCCCCGAAGCTGTGCTTGCTTGACCTGGGCACCGCCTCGGGGCATAGTGGGCTTTGCTCTGGTGTGGACTGTGGCAGGCTGAGGAGAGAGCTTCCAAATGCAGCCCCAGTGCACACACCTTGCTGCCTTGCAGTCTGGATAAATGAGCAGTTGAACACTCCCTGTCCTGGGAATGCTCATTTTTTCTTTTTCAAGAAGGAAGGGTATATAATTTATTTTTTCCTAAGCCTGTGGATATAGCTGCACAGACAGTGGAAAGAGGGAATATTGATGGTCCACTTGGAAGTGTTGACCTGGATCAGCAAATGGTTATATCGTCTTAAAGCAGAAAAGTGAATGATTCCGTAGCTGACATTGGTGACAGTGCGTGAGCTCACTGTGCAGAGGGCTGTGAGTCTGTGAGCAGGTGTGAGGTGGTGAAGACCACATGTGAGTGGGAAGTATGGCCCTGATTCTAACTAATGTTTCATCTCAGCCTACCAGTTTCTTCCTTTCCCCAAACAGAGCGGACTTGATGATGATACCCAAAGGCCTGGACATCACTTCTTTGCCTCTTGGCTAAGGTCAAGTGTGAAGCCCTGCATGATGCATATTTGTGAAGCTTCAGGAGGTCTGGTTTTGAAATATTTAACCAACTCCTACATTAACCAACTCGCCCATGTTAGTAGTTTCTTTGATGTATGTGCAAAGGAAAACCTTCTGAGATTGTTTTTATAACAAGATAAATATCTTTTAACATTTGGAATCAAAGCTTGAGATTTAATTAAATCCTTTAAGCAGTGTTGAAGATGGCTCCTCCTTTTGCTAAATTTCTGCCTCGGATGAGGGCATTATGAAAGTGTGGTTGCAGTCACAGCCACACTTACCTGTGGGAGGCCACAGAGCCACCCGGAGGGGAGGGGCTAGTGAGGCACCTGTTTGGGTCACTGCTCAAAGTGATTTCTCTGCTGCCTGGGACCTGCAAGTCCTTTAGGAACCACTTCCAAAGCCTTAAGGCATGTTACTTCCAGGATTCTTTTGCAAAAAGCCATGACTTCCTGGAAATAGGGGCTGTGTTTATTTTACAACTTTTGGTCTCAGAGGGAGCATGACATCATCGGTGACTCGAGTGACCAAGGCATGGAAAGGGGACACCCAAGGCAGGAGGCAGTCTGTGCACCGTGTCAGCTGCACACTGACCCCTCTGCTCCCTCAGCTCTGTCATCTGTGCACTCCCCACCAACTTAACTTCTTGTTATAGCCAGAGCTCTTATAGTCCCCAAACAGGAACCCACTCAGGCCAGCTGAATTTGAATGGGGACGGCAGTTTATTGTAAGAGAAAGAAGGGTTCCTGAGAGACAGAGGGCTCCTCAGAGACACAGGGCCCCGGCTCGGGGACTCTGTGTGAAGACCGGGACATCTCTCCTGCAGAGGCACTGGAGGACAGCCAGGTCTCCCGTCGGCTGGAAGAGGAGCCAGTTCTCAGGAGCTCCAACAGCTGCCACTGCTACTGTCACTTCCTGGCTGTGTCTCTCTCATGGTGGATCTGCTTCTTTTGCTTAAAAATAGACTAAGATGGGCTGGCCAGTCCCAGAGCCCACCTCTCACCACCCAGTTCCTTCTGTGTTGCTCGGCTTGCGTTCTGGACAGAAGTGCTCTGATGGACTCAGCTCAACTTGGTTCGGGAAGGGCCTCTGTCCTAGGTTATCCTGTAGGTAGCTGTGCCAGTAGGTGGGGGGGGGCAGAATCTGTCACTCCCTCTCCCAGAAACAAGGTGGGGGTCTTGGTCCCACAGACACAAGAAGGGTGTGTGGCCACTCTGGTGGCCTTTCATGCATATCCAGTGGCTCTGATTGTGTCATCATTTGCACAAGAAACTTCAAAAAAATCCCCTGTGCTTACAAGGTTGCAATCTGGTCCACTGTGTCCCCTGAACTCTGCTGCTTTCTGCTTGTTGACTGCACCCTGTCTGTCCGGCCTGGCCGCTCGGCTGTCCAGCTGTGTCCGCCCTGCTTCTGCTTCAGGACTCTGCATGCTCTTTGCAGGTTTCCATCCCCTCGGGTGATGTGGTCAGCAGTGTCCCGGAGGCCCTCCCCACAGCACGGCATGGTCGGACTGAGGGGAGCAGGCCAACCTCGAGGGGTGCTCGGGGCCTCTTGAAACTTGGGAAATTCAGGAGGTGACTGAGGAGACACAGTGATGCCTGATCAGAGAAAGGACACTGGTGGAAACCCAGTGAAGACTGGACAAGCCTAAGTCGCAGCCACCCCAGTGTTGGGTTCTCAGGGGCAACACAGAGGCCCCGGCTGGGCAGGGCGCTCGACCCTGGGCACTGTCTTTGCATTTTTTCTGTAAGTTTAAACTACCCTAAAAAATTTATTTTGAGAAAAGCATCGTCACCTGGACATTCCATGTGCTCCCCCTGCCTTAGTTTTCTGGCGTGAGGCCAGAGCTCAGCCCACACCTGGGGACCGTGGCCGCCCCGCCCCTCTGGCCCCGGCACCTGTGCTCAGCCCTCTCCATCAGCTCCTGGGTCTGATGTCCCCCTCGATGTCCTGGTCCCCAGGCCCTCCCTCACTGGCTCCCTGCAGTGCCTGGATGCCACCTGCCCCTGGCTCTCTGGACCTGGCAGAGACTTGCATTTGCTCCAATCTCCCTGTGTGACTCGGGGACTCTGTGTAAAGACCGGGACATCTCTCCTGCAGAGGCAACCAGGCCAGCTCATTTTCGGACCAGCTTGGGAGGCCTTGGCCTATGACTCCAAGGTGGTGTGGGGTCTCTCACCTGCAGAGCAGAGTGTCTACCACGTGGCCTCACATATTCCCTCCCCCGCTGCCTCTCTAGAGCTCCGGAGGAGTTGATGTCACTGGGAAGGGGGAGGTGTCACATGGGCAGCAGGGACGTGGGTTTGGCCGGGGAGGTGGCACTGGGGCATCAGGGACGTGGGTTTGGCTGGTCAGATTCTCTCTTGTGAGGGCTGATGTTTCCAGGTGAGATCTGAGGTGCTCAGCTGAGTTAGAATTTCAGTGACAACAAACCCCTCTTCTGGTACGAGAACACCCCCTACCTGTTTGTGTTGGTCTGGACCCCCTTTCACTGCGTGCTGGTGTCCACTCATACACAGCCCTGGCCGGAGCATGGCCGTCATGGACTCGGGCTGGTTGGTGTGGCCCCTGTGTACCCGTCCCAGCTTCCGGGGCCGCAGATGTGCGCCCTCACCCCCGGGTCTTCCCACGAACACGCTGGAAGCTGGTTAAGGGTGTCTTGGAGCAGCTGGTCACTTAGCCTAGGTCTGAATGACCTAGAGGGGACAGAAGATCTGGTGCAGGGGAGCAGGGGCCGTGGGGCTTTCCCTTCCAGCCCAGGCCCTCGGTACCTCAGTACCTTGGTGGGTGTCCTTAGAGAGTCTGAGCCTCTGGGTTTGGACTGGAGACAGAGCGAGGCCTGGAGACTTGGACCCCTCCTCTAAACCAGGATGCTAGTGCTGCAGACGTGTGCGCCTGAAGTCCCTGGCTGGTGAGCTACACTGTCCTCCTCCCCCCAGCTCCCGGTGACCAGTACTTTTGAACACAGCCACAATCTGGCTTTTTCCAGGGTCTGAAGCTGACATTTGTAATGTACTTATTGAAAAAAAATCATGCCTTCCGAAACGGACAAGGTAGTGTGAGCAGCAGAGGGCAGGGAGCCCCTGGGCGGGCGGCGTGAGGGGAGGGCTCAGCTTCTGTTACAGAACCAAGTGCTGGTGTCGCTGGGACGACAGAGGCAAACGGACTCTACTCTGGGAAGTTGCTAGGAAATGAATTAGACCCTGACCTTCCCACGTCCCCAGATCCTGGTGAAGTGACAGCTACAGACATAGCCTGGAGGGCAATAAAATCTCAAGGCTGCACAAGGAACCAAGGGAGCTGGGACACTGGAGGCTGCGTTCACTTGGCCTTTGCTGGGGTCTCTTATTGGGGAAATCCATGCAGGGTTCTCCAAGTGGTATCTTTGTTCCTGGCATGACCCGAGTTTTCGCTGAGCCCCACGTGTGCGGTTGCCCTTTACTGACAGCCGCTGTGCAGGGACGGAGCTGTATGGGTCGCCTGCTGCCTGCTGGGGACGCCTGTGTGAGGTGACAGACTTCTACACAGTCTTTTTTGATTAGAGCAGAACGCTCACTTCCTATCTGCAGGAAGTCAGCCCAGCACATCTCTGATGCACTGCGTAAGATTTCATCTGTGACACTCATTTAATTCAATTTTTCATACGGTGATTTTCTTTGGCGCGTCCGGGGCTGCTTTGTTGGGATGAGCAGCCTGTGGTGGGTGTAGGGTGGGGGCTGCGCCATTCATGGTTTGCAGGTTCCACTTGCTTCAAGGGAAAAGACTGTTTTATCCAACATGGTGGTTGCATATCGTTTCCTTGACGAATAACAAAATCTTTAAAAAAAACATTTCTCAGGACTGTCTGATCACTGAGCTTAGAAAGGCTGGGAGCCCACAGGCTCTGATCCGGAGATGCGGACCTGGCCAGAGCCCGGTTATGTGACTCTGCAGACTGGGTTGGATTCAGGAAGGGCCGCTCCAACTGGGGCAGACAGACAGGTGAACAGGACGTGGGCTTCAGCCGCAAGCAACTCATGGAAACAGCGTGGCAATGGGAAGCACAGAACAGGGGCCAGAAGGAACAGAGGGACGGAAGGTGGCGTGAGAGGTGGGAGAAGCAGACTTTGGGGCGGGTGCCTTGGAGAAGAGCATAAGGCTGGAGTTCATCCAATACCCACCACACTTCTCTGCTTTCTTCGTTGATTGTGAGATTAACACAAATTATTGTGCAGACTTCCTATTCCTTTACCTTGAAGAACTTCCCAGAGGCTGACAAACAGCCCTTCCCTGACTTTGTCCGATGCATCGTCACCACTATTAGCCTCAAGTGGCGGAGGCGAGCTCACATTGATTTCTGGTATTGATTTTCCAAGATGGATGCGTGCAGGATTGCAGAAGCTCCCAGACAGATCAGACACAAGGACACAAACGCGATTCCTTCTTCCTCCCAGACACCCTGGAAAGAGATGGAGTTTGAGCTTCACGTGTGTAAATGCCGGCCTTGTTACCTTCTTTTTCATTCTTTATGAAATACCCGTGTATTTGAGACTTTCCGCAGGGGGTCTCACTGGCACGGCAGGGTCCTGCTCCATTCCACGCTCAGCTCCTGAAGGAGGGCACGTGTTGGTGCACATGTGCCCTGCTCATTATGCACAGTGGGCAGACCGCGTGTGGCTTGGCCTGAGACAGCACCTGGAGGTCTGGTGCAGACGGGCGGGCGGTGTGAGCAGCACCTGCACTTTGTAGCGGAGGGCAGCTCACCCGAGTGGAAGCTCTGGACACTGCCAGACAATGGAACCTTCCTGTAAGAAGGTGGATAATGCCAACATGAGGCAGGGCATGGCGCGGACTGTCCTCGGGTGGAGGTCACCATGCTCTGTCAGAACAGCGGGGCTTCCGGCCCTGCGAGTCCTGGGGACACGCTCTTCTGCCTGTGACAGACCTTGATAGCTGCGGTGATGAGACTGCTGGGCCTCTGCGTCCAGACACAGATCAGTCTCATGCAAACTTGGGTTTGGGGCAGTGTTTCCCAAAGAGTGGTTAAGAAATACTGTGAAGAATTACAGGCAAGATACGATGGTGGGAGTGCGTGCTCTTGTGTGTCTGTGTGTGCCCCTGTGTGTGTCTCTGGGTGTCTCTATGTGGCTCTGTGTGCGCCTGTGTATGCCTGTGTGTGACTGTGTGTGCCTGTGTGTGCCTGTGTGTGACTGTGTGTGTGCCCCCCTGTACACACCTCCGGCAGTCTGCTGGGCGCCCACAGGGAACCCCAGGAAGTGCTCATTATGTGGGGCGTGTTGTAGACACCACCGCAGCCCCAGCCAGCATCCCCCTGCTCCCGGAGTGTCTTTTTCAAGCGCCTTAGCTTCCCTCTGCCCCTCTCAGTTCGCCTTTGCTTAATTGCAGGTGATGATTCAGAAAAGCCTTCACCTGTTCCCGCCTGGCTTTCATCTTCCGCAGACAGAGCAGGCTGGGGCCAGGGCCTTGATCTGTGGTGTGCTCAGGGCCTGGCATTAAAGGGGCTGGATCACCCTCGGGCTTTTAAGGGTTTTTTTGGGTTAAATTGATGAGCATGTATAATAAATTGAAGCTTTGTTGTTTGGCAGGTTTTTTTATATTTGTTATTCTTTTATCAGTGAAGAGACTGGGGGTGTGTATCACCCCTCCCACCCTTGCCTTGGGATTTACAATGGCCTGGGATGGGCTTTCCTAAGACAAATATTTTCTGTATGTTCTATTTCTTAAGTACCCATGTCCAGAGACACAGTGTTAAGACCATGGGGCTCAGGCCATATGCCCAGGGGACCACTGCCTTTCTGGGACCCCCTGAGCTCGGGGTCCTGGTGCCTCCTGGTGCCCAGCAGAGGCTCAGCCCGCTCTGCCTGGTGGGGCGTGGGGCACTCGCTCCTCCCTGCCTGTAGCTTCCTTG
Source organism: Arctocebus calabarensis (assembly GCA_963573935.1). NCBI lineage: Eukaryota > Metazoa > Chordata > Mammalia > Primates > Lorisidae > Arctocebus > Arctocebus calabarensis. The sequence goes on from CAUYON010050106.1 coordinate 17,496, forward strand.
TTTGGTTCTTTGGACTTTCATCTGGTTCAAAGCAGCACCGAGGGAATTGCTAAGTATACAAATTGTTCTTAGGGGTGACCTGCCTTGGAGAAGTGCTCTGCTTACAAACACGGAACATGACAACCTCGACGCTACAAATCTGCTAATCATCTATCTCGGCAGGCCTGCCTGCGACTGCAAACGTGCGGGGCCACGCTAGGCCGGGGCAGCTCCTGTCTCTACGGGGAAAGGGCTATTGCGTGTCTCTAGTGCTGAGCCCTGGGATGACAGGTGTGAGTGTGTGCGTGTGTTGGTGTGTTCACCCAGAGCTGGAGGAAGGGGACATTTATCAAATCCTTTCCTTTTACTCCAGTAACTCAGCTCCCATGCTCAGGAGTGTGTGGACAGTCACAGGACACACAGGAAGGTTGTGTGCACTTTGTTTTCTGTCCTTGCTGCTCTCCTTGGGCTGAGGTGACCAGACTCCGCCTGTACTTGCTAAAATGCCCCCCTGTTCAATTCTTTGTAAGTACGACTGTGCTCCCCTCCCCGGACCTCGGCTCATTTCTACTGTTTCATTCACTGCTACGCTCAGTCTAGTCACATCTCTTGGAAATAATATGAGAAAGTTATGCTGTTTTACTCCATCGGATTTAATAAGTTTGGAAGCTTTCCAAGTACCAGGCATTAATCACACTTAAACCCAGGCCTTCGTAGTTCATCCACCTAGAGTACTCGTGTCAGGGACATAAAACAATCTGCTCTAATACCCACCATCCTCTTTAAAGTCAATAAAACTCGCTTTGTGCCTCGGGGCGGGGTGGAGATTTTTGTATCACATAAAGCGTTTTGTGGGTGAATATTCCTTTCCTATACTTTATAAACCCAGTTGTAAGGATTGGCAGAATTATATGAAAAAATTATGCAACAAGGTAAGCTTGGAAAAAGGAAAAATTAGTCAGACCTTGGCAGCATCCAGAGTTTGGTCACATCAAAGAGGAGGAGAGAACGTTTTCCTTCCGACCTGACAGCCATCTGGTCAGGGCTGCCCGCCTGGTGGACACTGACCTCCACCCATTTCGCAGGGATGTTTCTGACTGTGCCACCTGACCCGGCAGAGTGTGGGGAAGCTGATGAGATATAGGTGCTTCCTCTGCTCCTTGGCTGATCTCGCTGAGCGCCTTCTGAATGGAGAGGAGCTGTCCCCCGCAACCCCCATAACGAGAACGATTTCTAGGACATTTTTCTTTGTGTTGCTTTCACATGGATGTCTTCATGTTGTAGCAGGGCTATTTTAACATCGAATTGGAAGGACGAAAGTTTTCACTTGTTAGTATTTAGCTGAAGATTCCACAATGTTACGCAGAGACATTTGCTCAGGGGGACAGTGCATGCTGGGAAGGTGTGCGGTGGCCATGGGAGCCATTGGGGACACGGGCAGACCGCTCAGGTCTGTGGAACGTGGTCATCGCAGGCCTTCCACCCAGACAGAAATAGACATTGGACGTTGTGCCTGGCTCTTACATCCTTCAGGAAACTCGAGAGTGAGCACTTGTGTTCCGTCTCTGATGCAGGTGGTGACACTCCAGGTGTGACACTACGGCTCTCAGGTCAGCACCACGTGACATGGGATCCCAGCTGTAGTTGCTGAGTGCTGCAGCGCAGACGGGGAATTCAAATTCGTTCTGGGGGAACAGACCACGCTCAGAGATGCCAGGGACCTGGAGAGTGGGAAGGGAAGGAAGTGTCCCCCACCCCTGTCTGACTTCGGAGTCCCTGCCCCCTCTCTGTCCACAGTCCCTGGCCCTTCCACAGGCCTCCCCAGATGGCTAACACATGCCCCTGCCTCCGGGGCGTTCTCTGGGGGAGGGCATGGACATACTTTATTTCTCTGGATGAAGATTCCACGTGTAAGATATTCCAATGTCATTCTGAGAACGCAGTAATCTACCTGGAGAAACCCAGCACAGTGGGCACTTTCTCCCGGTGTGACGCTGATGGACACGGGGCAGGGCAGCCGTGCAGCTGTTCTGTCTCTGTTCTTGTTGGCACTGGAAGGAATCTGTCTTTAGCCAGCCCGGCTCAGACGCAGTGGAGCCTCCGTAGCTGACCCCTCCCCACACTAACCCCTCCTTAAGGTCCAAATTTTCACAGACCAGACATGCCCCACAGCTACTCAGTGTTGGACTGACCTCTATATACTGACCACTGTGCGAGTTGAATCTTGACCATGTGGACCATGACACACAGGATTGGTCTATGCTCTATAACTTAAGCAGGTGAGTCCATTCTACACCAAGGGGTAGAAGTGTGGGCTTTGCCCCTTAGTTGTATTATTTGTGTTTTACTATTACCACGTGTTGGATTAGACCTAATGTTCTATTTTTTATAATATGTTGTGGAAGATTTCTTTCAACATGAAGGACTGGTCTGAACTGTAGATACAAACATCCTATAATTACTAAAAAATCTTACAGTTAATTGAGACATCATGGCCCTAAGGAAAGAACTCCAAGAGCTGATGTTGAAGGAAAAGGTTCATCTTCTGCGTTTTCTGGAAAGCAGCAGCCAAAGACAGATGATGGAACACTTTGGTGTTGGCCGGACCACAGTTAGCAACGTCCAAAAATGTAAACCTGAGTCCTCGAGGGACACGGCAAGGACAGTAGGGGCCTACAGCAGTCAAGGAGGGCAACGTCCCTTGATGAACTCAGTGGAGTGGCATTAACCTGGTTCAAACAAACAAGGGCAGTTATTGCCTGAATCTCCAGGCCAGCCATCCAAGAAGTTGCTAAAATATTCACAAGGAATTCAGGGTGGCAGATTTCCAGTCATCAAGTGGTTGACTTGAGAAATTTAAACTGTGACATGAGACCTCCTAGAAAGTCTCGTGTGATGAATCCATCGACGTTTCAGTAGACGTTATGGAGAGTTCATCAATTCCCAGACTTCACCAGAGGCTTCAAAGGTGACGACATCTTTAACACTGACCAGTGAGGACTTTTTTTCAAGAAGATGATTGGCAAGGACCTCATCATGAAGGGTGACAAATGTAAGAGCCAAAAACTTTCCAAAGAACATTTCATAGTCCTGCTTTACACTAGCTCAACCAGAGAGAAACTAAAGCCCTTGGTGACTGGAAAATCAGCAAAGCCACACACAGTGAAGACCTGAAGGTTGACCACAGAAGACCACCCCATCACTGTCACTTGGAGCACAAACAAATGCATATGGATGAGTGATGTCCTTTTTGAGGAGTGGGTGAGGGGTATCAATCAAGAAACGAAAACCAACCAAGAGTCTATTCTACTTACAACAAACAACACTCCTGGCCACTGGCAAGTGAATCAGCTCACAAAGGTGACACTGAAATTTATATCTCCAAACATGACCTCAAAAATCCAACCACTTGACCAAGGCAGCCATCAAAACACTTAAAGTGCACTAGCAAGCCCAGCTCCTGCAGTGGGTTCTTACTGTGGTCACCATGGAAGCATCTTCACTGCTGCATCAGTTAATGCTCTGGATGCTGTTCGCTGGATCAGTTCTGCTAGGAATAAAGTTCAGCCAGGAATGATGCAGAGGTGTTTCAAAACAGATTTGTCACAACCCAAGACCATGATGTATTGGTGCCGTCAGACAGTCCATCTCCTGTGGCAGAATTTGAAGGAGCAGAATGGGAATGACCAGCAGAGCTGTCATTGTATGAGGTCTGACAACGAAGTCCATGAGCTTGGTATTGTACGTCCATGCTGGTGACACCGTGGAAATAGCTCGGTAGGTTTCTGTGACCTTCAGAGGTAGGTGTCTCACAGCTCGTTCACATCAACACGGGGCTGTGTCTTGCTCAGTGGTGTTTCTTATTGTTGTGTGTTTCTCTGAGCCACATGACAACAGCTCTGATGGCCATTCCATCTTTTGGAGGAAGAGTTTCAAAACTGCTCTGAGGGAGGATTGGGTGCTGGCGTTGGTGCAGAACTTCCCCAGGGGAGCCCTTCAACGGTGACCAGGGTGATGTTCAGCAATGAAGTGTGGACACTTTCCCAGGACGAGTTTGTGATCTTAATTGTCTGACCTTGTATGTGTCTATATAAATCTATTTTTAATCTAACTACATTTTCAAGTATAAATAAATTGCTTTCCCAGGGAGATGTATACCTATTCAAGGGCTGGAGCTATATCTTAGGTGTATCTTGTATTTCCATAACATTGAGCCTAATGTTGAACCCTTAACAGATACATAGGATTGGTGATTTAAAATAGAAATTAACATGAACTTTAACTTAATGCATATGTGTTTGATATGTGGCACTTTCCAAGGAAAGGAAAAAAATAATTCAGCTATCTCAAACTCCCCTCTCCAAGTACCCCTGCACTAGGATTGTATGCAGGCTCATCAGTCTCGAATTAGTAACTGAACACTGTCCCAGGAAGTGGTAGACATTTGATAGAATTTTCTCTTACTGTGGAATGTCCATAAGCTAAAAGTCCTGTCCTCTGAGATTCTGTTAAAAGGAATGAAGGGCAATTATAACTTCCTAATTTTGGCACAGTGACATACAGTAAGTATTTTGGAAATTAAGTTTGAGTTCAATGCCACTTTTATTAATCATTTCACAATGACTATGTGTGTCAAAATGTCACTTTTACACTTTAAATATACACTATACATATCTGTCAAGGATACCACAGTAAAGCTGGAGGAGAGAAAAGTTATTATATGTTTTAATTTATACTAGAGTGTGCTTTGAAAGGAAATGCACATTTGGGGAGTTTAGGGTTAGAGGAAATTTGTGGTGCACATGGACAAAGCAAAGAATCCTCCTGGGGATGCCCAGCCTTGCTTCTGTGCAGCAGTCCGAGTGAGAGCACAGGGATCTGTGTCACGGCTGTGATGTGCAGAAGAACGTTGGGACAGCAGGTGTAAAGGCCCCGAGGCTGAACATTCTCAGAACGGCCAGGGGACGCCGGGAAGCCCATTCTGCTGCGTTCCTGCTGTGCGCTCTGTCTGTACAAGCCTCCGTTCACTGACACTGGACTTTTGAAAGATGGGAGGACACGACTTGAGTGATGGAACTCGAGGCTGTTGTGAAATGTGATGTTTCCACAACAGAAGGAACACGGAGCGTCAAGTGGAGAGGAGCGCTGGAAAGGTGGCGGTGGTGGTATAATCTGGGCTTCCCTGTGTGCGGCCCCTCAGACAAGGATTTGGATTCAAGTCGAGCCTTTGAGAGACCCTAGAAAGCCTCGTGAGAGACCCCTGAGAAGAACCCGCTGCATAATTTGCAGGGCTCCATGCAAAATGAACTCACAGGGCCCCTTGTTTAAAATTGATTAAACATTCCAGGACAATGGAACAGAGCATGAAACCAAGGGCGGGCTCTGTGCACCTGCGCCGTGGCAGACCCAGGAAGCCGAGCCGTCTGCTGCAGGCAGCTCCAACCATGGGTGGGCCTGAGAGGAGGGGACACGTGCGGCAATCTCTCCCCCACGGCAGAGGGCAGCTTGGGGGCTTCGCCTTCCTTGCCGTTCTGGTGTGCCCTGTGTACACAGGCTAAGCCTGTTCTAGGGGCTACGGAGTGTCTCAGACACACACGGGAACTCATCGTGTTTGTGGACTGTCTGTGATGGCCTCTAGGGTAGACTGAGGCAGGGCACCCGAACCACCAGCTGTAGATACCTGCTCGGATCAGCCCTGTGAAGAAGCCTCTTTGGCACAGGACCGGATCGCTCTGAGGCTCAGCTGCTGGTCTCCCGGACTGGCCTTCAGACAGCACAGTAATGGCTGGCAGGCGAGTCTTTGCTCAGAGCCCAGACCGCCACGGAGAGGGGCTGGAGGCGGCGTGAGTGCCCACACGACTGTCTAGACGAGGTTCCGGGAGTGTGTGGAAACCACGTGGGGAGAGTGAATGAGCTACGAGTGAGTGAGGAGGAAGGCCTGGTCCCTTGTTGCGGCACTCTGGGGAGCATTAAAAATGTCCTCTGCAATTCCACTTACCGTAAAGCTACTGCCTAGCAGCATTGTAATAGTCCACATGAACTTTGCGACACTATCTTCATGCCTCCACCTTTGTAATTGTATGACTATGCACCCATATGGCCTGTCTTAAAAATAAATGTCACTTTGTATGTCCGAGGTTTACAGCGCGATGCTGGGGGACTCACACAGACTCATGGATAGGCTGAGAAGGTCAGCGGTCGCGACAGTAAAGCAGGTCACGTTCCCGTCATCTCATGAAGCTCCTTTTTATGACAAGAACGGCTAAAATCTACTTACTTGACACCAATCTCTAGTGCAAAGCAGTTTTGCTAACTTCTCACGAGGTCCCTTGCATGTCGAGGCTTCTTTATCCCACGTGGCTGTGATTTTGTATCCCGTGACCGGTCCCCCTCCTGCTCTCCCAACTGCGATAACCAGTGTTGCATTCTCTATCTCTGTGTACTTGAGTCCTTGAAAATATTCCTGGCGGGGAATATGTCCTGGAATGTTTCATGTTTTAAGGGAGACCATGCAACGGGCCGTGTTGTGAATGGGCGTCTGCTGTGGCCAGTTCAGACCCATGGGTGGGCCTGTGAGGAGGGCACACTTGCCACCCTCTCTCCCCCACGGGCTGAGGGCGGCTCGGGAGCTTGGTCTTCCTTGCTGTTCTCCCCTGTCCCAAAATAGTTTTCTTTCTGCATTTGTCCCGGGCTTTTCTGTGCCTTCAAAAGTGGAATATTCTGTTCTTAATCTGGGGCTGAGGCAGTGCACATGTGCGCTATAAAGAGAAACTTTCCAAGCCAGGCAGCATTTGCTGGGTGTGGCAGGTTAGAGCTGCTCCCTGAGCAGACGTGAGGGGATGTGAGCAAAAGGGAGTGTCTCAGAGTGCGTGAGAGCCAGGCCACCGGGGTCCTGGTGAACGTTACGTGGAACCGTGCTGCTCAGGCATCTTTCATTAATACCCCAAATCCTCTGCGCCAGGCAGGGAGGCCTCTGGCATGAACAAGGCCGGCCAGCTGGGCTGTCACAGAGCTCGTGTTTTGGTGGGACACGACAAGACAGATGACAAGTAGGCGAGCAACAAGTTGACAGTTGAGGACAGTGAGCAGCACTATGAAAAGATGTGCCAGAAAGACAGTGAGGAACTGGTTTTCCCTGGAGAGGTGGAGGTGGGCAGGAACACACGGGAAGGCAACCAGTGTGAACTTAGTGAGCTCGGTAAGGTGGACGGCGCTGGGGGGGGGGCGTGGGGAACTTAGCACGGTAAGGTGGACGGCGCTGGGGGGGTGGGGGGGACTTACCGGGGGGTGGGTGGCGGGGGGGACTTAGTGAGCACGGTAAGGTGGACGGCGCCATGCCGGGGTGGGGGAACTTAGTGAGCTCAGTAAGGTGGACGGTGCCATGTGGGGGGGGGAACTTAGCTCGGTAAGGTGGACGGCGTGGGGGGGGGTTGGGGGACTTAGTGAGCTCAGTAAGGTGGACGGCGCCAGGGGGGGGGGCAGCGGGGTGGTGCAGGCAGAGCAGGTTGGGTGGCCTGGCACAGCTGTGTCTGAGGGAGGGGCCGAGCCGGTGTCTGTTTTGTAGAGTGGAAGGGAGGGGAAGGTCCGGGGTGACCTCTGGTTTTGCACAGAGGCAGGTGGGTGGTGGAGCCGACCCCTGAAATGGGGAATAGTGAGGGGATGTTTGAAGCAGGGGCCAGGGAGACTCGCTCAGGGTGGGCGTGAGGGCAGGGACAGGCAGGAACCCACTGGGACTAATGAGTCTCGTGGGTTTAATATGTGTTTTCAGGAACATCGTTGATGATTATCTAAGAATATGATTGAAGTGTAATTATGAAAAAATGGAAAGTTTGGTTTCGGGGAGAAAATATTTTATGCCATTTCAGATCCAAATTCTATATTAGAGTAACATTTCAGATTTTCTAATTTCTAAGGATTTAGGAAAAAGTCTCTGTTCTCTGAGAGGCCACTGTGTAACCAGTGTGTGCTTGTGGGACAGAAGTCACACACAGGAGGTGCCGTGACCATTATCCAGGGAGGCACCGTCTTTAGCTCAATGTTAATTTAAAACTGTTAATTTTACTTAATAAAATGACATATTTGTGAAATAATTTTGCATATGCAAATACATTATAAACTAAAATGACATACTGTTCTTAATAATGTTGGCCAGAGTTGGATTTTTTCAGCCAGCAGTTTAAGTTTGTTAACAGTATTGAAACAGAATTATGAAAAATAGGTGATAACCACGTGACCTAGTGCAAGGTGCCGGGCCTGCTGGGGTGCAGAGACCCTGCAACCGTGGTCTTCGTCACGGACTTTTAGCCTCTGGAGACTGAGAGACTTGTACTTTCTTTGCAGAGGGTGGGCGTGAGGTGAAGGGTCAGTGGCTTCTCCATCCGCCAACTTGCCACATGCAGATTTGAGGGGACCACAGCCAATGTGACGTGTATTGGATTTCCCATGCTGAGTGGCAGCTGCGTATCCACGGCCTAAGCTGAGGTGGCCACCTGGACGGTCTGTCCCTTAACTCTTGCCCTGGGCCACTTTCTCTCTTGGACAGCTGTTCCTTCCTAATTTCTAGCTTTGATCATAAAACACCAATTGCCTTAACTAATAGAAAAAAAAAAATCTGTCAAGACTCTTTCAAGACATTTCATAGAATTTATGTATCTATCTCAACCTTTGACTCAACAGACAGAAATTATTAATTGGGCAATCTGAATGATCTTAATATTGATTTAAGCTTTTCAATGTTTTTTTGGATGTTTTATCCTAATGCATCATGAGACTCAGATGAGCAAAAATGATCCTGTAACTTATCAGATTTCTGTATCATGAGACTTAGCACCTTTTATCCCATTTCTAACTACTTTAACATTGTACATGTTTTAGACAAATTGCGTCAATGGTTAGAGCCCAGGACCCACGCTCTGGAGTGGTATCCAGGGGCCTTTGATTTAACAAGTCACAGGGAAGAATATCATCTAAATTGTAATTATGTCCTAACCCAAATAATCTTTTCTGGTGATTTTCCTTTAGCTGGATGATGCCAGTACTTCTATTAATAAACTTACTTATTCAGTGGTTCTGAATGTGCAATCTATTGGTACATAAAGAAGGATGTTAAATGCCCATAACTGGGACCTTGTGATATCAATAATCTGGATCCTAGTGCAGAATGTTATAGCGCCAAGAAATCACTCACACCACAAATACCGTGTCTACCGGAGGCTCCTCCCACTTCTCACCTTCTGGCAGAACGGGGCCCGGCCATGGTGAGCACACACGTTAGGCCCGCTGCTTTCTCAGTAGAACAGTCTTTGCTCTACATGGCTACCAACCTCTCGGTCTGAGTAGCCTTCCCCGGAAGCCTTTAGGGAGACCTGGCGGAAGTGCAGGTGTGTGGAGGGTGCTATGGGAAGCGGACATCCGTGTCATTCCCGAACATCTCAGATGTTATAAGGTTCTGTGACCTGAGTCATGTCAATCTGACCTTAGAGAAGTAACTGTGCATAATTATGCCTTTACATTATGCCCATACGGCCCATATAAGAAACAGCCATATGCAACTTAAATTTGCATTTTCAATAAAACTTCCATTGACAGTTTGCTCAGAGTCACATGGCTCAGTTTCCCCCGAGAGTTCAAGGAGCTGCTGTGTTTCCTATGAGTAAGCCTAACTACCGGGAATTTTGTTCAGAGTTTAAGTGTGCTTAATTTTTGTAATTTCTTTCTTTTTTTTTTTTTTTTTGCAGTTTTTGGCCAGGGCTGGGTTTGAACCCTCCCCCTCTGGCATATGGAGCCAGCACCCTACTCCTTTGAGCCACAGGTGCTGCCCAATTTTTATAATTTCTGTCTGTCTGATCCGTCTGCCTCTCCTTCCCTCCCCTCACCCTGGGTCTATCCATCCATCCATCCATTTCTTGTCTGCAGGTAAGGAGGTATAGTGACCTCTTACCCCTCCAGCCAACCTTTACTTTTGATGTCCATCCTTTTATCAATGTTAGTTGATTTTGTTCTTATTTTGTCTACACTGTTGTCACCATTTGAAATCCCAGTGGACAGCCTGTAGATGGGCAAGGACCCATTCGTGCCAAGTCTTAAAGTTGGGTAAAGGCCAATAGGCTCTTTGAAAATTTATAGGACTTTCAGCAATGGCCTTACATTCAAATGAATGACTCACGTGGGGAACTTCAAACCCTGATGGTCCCTGGTGTGGAGGTTACTGGAGAGTAGGGAAGGCTTCCTGCCTTTCTCTGTGTAGGCAATCATTGCACAAGGACTGGCTGTGTAGACCCACAGCCACTCATGACTTTAGTTAAGCATGTATAGCTATGAATAGATAAAAAAATAGAGCCGCCTAGATAAGTCGACGGTGACCATTAAAAGACTGTGTTAATTAAATCCCTGAAGTCCAGGGCCATAAGCTTTTGCAAACCTGTTGCCCTGTGAAACTTCACTCTTGTGACCACTCCATGGCTCTGACTAGTAAAAGATTAACTGGTATGTCATTTATTTGTATTCAAACGCTGTAACACTATGTACTGAGTCTCGATGGTGTGCTAGATGCCCTTGCAGTGGTAGCAACAAAACTCACTCAGCCCTGGCCCTCATGAACCTATAGTCAAGTAATTAAGATTAAATATTGTTGCTATTATCATGGAGAAAGAGAGAATGTCTGGGGGAAGACAAAGTTCAGGATGGTGAGTGTGTAGTGTCTGAACTTGCTGAGAGCTCTGAGGGACTGTCTGGAGCCGGTGTTCACGGAGGGTGTCCAGGATCCCGGGGGGTGTCTCTTAGGGGAGACCCTTTCCCCTCCCTGGCCAGTCCTGTCTCCTTCTCCCAGGCCTTTGTGCTTTCTGGACTTCGCATCACAGTGTGTTAGGTTAACCATGTGCATTTACTGGTAATGCCGTCGGTTAGCTTTTTCTTACAACTAGAAAGTTATTTTCATGATGTTTGGAATAAATAAAAATACTTCCACAACATTTCATAAATGCTGATTTTAAAAAATGTATTATTTGAAAAATTAGTATGTCAGTAGCATATGCTCTTGGTAGAAAATATAGATAAGCAGATAATAAATCCACAACTGCACTCCTAAGAGATATATACTTCAACATTCGGATGTAATAAAAATCCTGTCTTTTGTCTTTCACCTAATTATTATAATACTGTAACTATAGCACACAAACATTTGTGTGTATAAGTATAAAACTGGAAATACTGTTTTGTAAATGTTGGTTAATAATCTATTATTAGCATCTTCCTATATTAATAACTATTTTCTACAACATTATATAATATCTCCCCCCCCAGGGCTTTTTTAATTTTTTAATTTTTTTTTATTGAATCATAGCTGTGTACATTAGTTCAATCATAGAGTACAGTCTCTTCACATACAATCTGAGATATTTTCATCCACCTGTTCTACATAACATTTTTGAGATTTTCTCATTTACTGTGTGAAAACATTTGTGTTCTGCATTTAGAGGTTTTCTCCTGACCCTTCAAAGATGCACCTCAAGTGCGATCTCACCCTTTATCCTCTCTCCCCTGTCCCTCTCCCTCCCCTTCCCTCCCTCTCCCCTTTCCCTGTCTTCTTGTGCAATTGGGTTGTAGCCTTCACATGAAAGGTATAAATTTGCTTCATATTAGGGCTGTATACATTGGATACTTTTTCTTCCATTCTTGAGATACTTTGCTAAGGAGAATGTGTTCCAGCTCCA